>CAJVQA010005026.1:0-16722 GCA_910591915.1 Cetraspora pellucida | reverse complement strand
TAACAATAATTTCAGCACAATACTTATAATCAAACCTATTTTTGTATCATGATAATTATTTTACAGATTGTTACAATAATAAATAACAAAATATAGTATCGGTCAAATGGTCAGTTTGGTCGGTCAGGATTTGTGACTAAACTGGTATTGGTCATGGTTATGACCAGCTATGACTGAACCATTGACATCCCTAGTATAGACTAACTCAAAATATAACTAATAATAAATATTTGATGGTATTTCAATATAGACCTAGAAAATGAATACTAATGTGAAGTAATTAAGTAGACAAGAATTTTAGATAAAAAATATCATTAACCAGAATACTAAAAGTCTCAAACTAGAGGAAAAAGTTATCAAATATCATAATCTCAATATATTAGAAACAGATCATAGTCATTTTGGACTATCTGAATTAGAAGTTTAATAACAAAGCAGATATATACTATAAGTACTAGAGATATGTTATAAAGTCAGTACTAGAGTTTAGGTAAATTCTGCAAAAGTAAGCTTTGTTAATAAGAACTAAATATGAGTAGTTAATTAGCAAAGAACTTTTTTAAAGTCTTATAGTTAAGTAATATACTTTGAAATATATAACAGCTTAACAAACACACAAACAAAAAAATTAAAATTAAGTTAGATAACACTTAAGTATATAGAAACTTGTGTGCTATCTGTTAGATATAGTATAGAAATTAGAATATTTAATTAAGTAATCTTCTAACAAATTACAAATATAACAGTTAGTATAAAAGCTGTAGATAAACTATTTAAATAGATAACCAAAAGCTGTATATGTGCCTAGTTGTACACTTACCTTTACAAGTTATGTAATTATAATTACAATAAAGACAGTAACCACCAATAGTTATAATCTTAGTAAAAGCAAAAAAAAAGAATATATTATGAAATAAGTATTAAAGTTGATATAAACTTTATAAAAACATAGTTGTGGATATAATGACCTAGTGAAGTGGTCAGGTTGTCAACCTTCCAAGTGGTAGGTTGGATGTTCAAATTTCATTGATATAAAAATTTGGATAATCACCTATGTAATATTTGTATTATGGCAATTGTTGCTAATAATTGGATTAGAATATCTGTAATGGTAGTTGCACTAGCATAACTAGCAGGTTATGGAGCATCTGTATAAGTATAGCATTATACAAAGGAATGCAAACTGATAAATCAGATAGTGCAAACACTCAATAAGTCCTTGTGGCTATGTAAATCTATTGAAATTGAATAACAAGAAGTCTATTTGGAAAGACCTAAGTAGAGAGGTAGCTGGATCTTCGATGGTTATACTGTAAAGGCTAGCCCAAGAAAATGGATACCAAGATTATAGTACTTGGTCATAGTAGCCAAATAGGCAAAAACCTTTGAGTTGAGAGCTTAGAAGTACTACCAACCAGGTCACTAGAACAAACTAAAGAAAAAGAATATTAGGCTAACTCAATATACTGATAAACTGGTTATAGTTCTATATGGACTATCTGAATTGGAAGTTTGGTAAAAAGGCAGATGAAAAGGCAAAGGTATACTAAAGTACTGGGGTTATACTATGAAGTAGATGCTAGGGTCTAAGTAAACTCTACAAGGGCATAGTAGTTTAATAGTTAGTCCTGACTGCAAGTGTTAATTCTGTCATAGCAATACTTAGATCAGCTGTAAAAATAGATACAAAAGGCTTTGGTGGGTTTACCTTAAGGATAAATTAGTCCTAAGGTTAAGATGATGATCTGGGCATTTGGATATAACTCAGTAAGTTAATACAGGTTACAGATTCAGAGGGTTTAAAGTGAAATACCCAAGCAGTGGTGTTAAGTATGGCAATTGGTAGAGAATCTTTAGGTGAACTCCTTAAATAGGTAATATAGAAAAGTTACATATATAGCCAATTGTACTTTCTCCTATAGTGGTTCATTAAATCACAATATCAATAAGTAATTAATAAAAGTCAAAAGACCAAAAAGGTCATCTTAATATCAAAAAAAAAATAAAAAAATAAAAACATAGTTGTTTAATAATTAGCTCTATCTGCAAGTATTGAAGTTAATTATAATATTATCATATTAGCTATAAAAATAAAATATAAAAAGTTTTAAAAAATTTAGTACAAAATTAAAAGTTTTTTATATAAATAAACTGGTTTAAAGACTTAGTAACTATAATATATTTGCATTATTATTAGCTAGTAACAGTTGATAAATATAAGTAGATAGGTAAATATAAAAACTAGAATAGTTAAATAAAAAACTTATAAGCAGATTCTTGATATGACAACTAGTATAAAACCTTTAAATAAACTACTTAAATTAACAATAATTAAAATTGTACAAGTAACTAGTTACATATTTTTTTCATAATTGTCTCTATAGTTGTTATACAACTATTAACTAAATATACTATTAATAAAATTTTAAGTTGCAAGTACTCATTTTAATATTTAAAAAAAATTAGTAAAACTTCTAAAATCTTTAAACCTTTTATTATAATTATAGATAAAATGAAAACTATAATTAATTTTAATTTTTAATATTTTATTATAAAAGTTTTTTAAAATTTATTTTTTTATTTTTTTTTTTTAATCTTACTAAGATCTTTAATGTCTGTACATATTTCTAAACAATGTTCTTAATATTAAGAGTTACTGAACCTTAACCTTTCCCAATCTGTACTTTTAAACTTTTCAGAAGCAATTTGTCACACTGATTCTTGCTAGAATCAGAAGGTTTTACCAGGCTCTGTTAAGAATTAGCTGTTGCTATAAGTTCATATAATATCTATAAGTGTTAGACTTTCAGCTTCATATTATGTTTCATAACTTCAGTTATTCCAAATCAGACTAATTCATGTTTTTCACAATGTGGCTTTTCAACTGCAGGTCACTTGCCATTTTTAAAAATAAGTTTATCTATTGACTTTCTGGATTTCTGATCTTATGATGATGTTGCAATTTCCTATTTAGAAATACATTTCTACAATTGCTGTCACTAGAATTTGAATCAGCAGCCTTGTGATTTGTGACCTCAAAGCATAACTACTATGCTATCAACTCTAAAAGTGTTTAAAATTTATTATATTTGATGAATTTACTATATAATTTTAAACTTACACAATTAATTATAATTTGTTGTACAGTGTATATGTTCTACAATCTATAAAATTACAAACACTTTACATTAAGTACATATAAAAAATGCACATATATATTTATACATAAAAGTCTAGTTTTAAATTTTTTAATACATAAATATATATATAAAAAAAGCATTTTAAACAGACTATAAAATCTACTATAAAATAATAAATATTCTAATAAATTAAGAACAATTCTGACATAATATTTTAATAGTCAAAAATTTCTGATCGTTTAAATTTTAACACTTTCTTATATCATAACTGAATTTTTACTATAATTACTACCTCTAGTTACAGATATTAAATCCAGTTTAATAAAAAATTGGTAAAAAATATCAGAAAAAGTTATGTCACAATTTGTGTTCTGCTTCAAACATAAACCTGTTAAAGAGATATTATATGTATAAGTTGAGCATACTTATACATAATATAAGCCAATTTTATTTTTGACCAATTAAATAAGATCACATTTTCAGCCAATTAAATGGATAGTTAATCATGCTCGCTTTAATAAAACATTACTATGATATCTCTCAATTAAGAATCTAAGACCATAAGCTTAGCACAAACAAGATCCTATAAATCAAAGCTTTATTAAATACATACGTGAAGGCTTGTTACTAAATTATTTCATTAAAATATGTTACTGGCGGTACCTGTCTTGGGATTATAAATAAGGACGAATCTATTTGTCGCACGATTCAAAAACCTCCAATTTCAAATCAAATGACTCAAAATTATGTCTATGAACCCAATTTCTATGTTTTAACAAAAAATGTTCCTGGTATAATTTTACTATATATTATGACCCTTTCTAACTCTAATTATAAATTTAAATAAATCCGGGTACTGTCACCGCCGGCGACAAGTATAAATAAACCAAAATAAATTAGCGAAAACAACTTATTCAGAAACAAGTTACTAAACTTAATAGATTTTTATATTATATTATATTTATAACTTATTGGCTAAATTTAAATGTTCAGACATACCTTCCGAATTACTTCGTGAATTACCGAATTACTTTGGCAGTTTATAAAGGCGTTATTTTTTTTTTTGTCTTACCTTCATTCTTGTGACGGAAAATCGTTACTTTTATTATGAAAAAATGATCGGCAAAAAACAATAAAGTCCGTTATATACTCAAATCAGTGATGTATCTGTATCTCTATATACTTTGAAATCTGTATAATTCTCTTAAAATCGAAAAATCGTCTAATTTTCCGCGATTTTTGATCTGCAGAGGTCACGCCTTTTTACAACCGCAAAAATCGAATCTTTAATTTTTACTAATCGCAATTACCAAATTCTTATGTGGAAATCGTTTTCCACATCTTTTTGTAAGTGGATTTGGAATTTCCTAGTTAAACTAGGGTTATGATAAGGGTATTCATAGGATAAAATCAACATCAAGACGCTGGTTTTATATAAAAGTTCCGAATTCACTTATAGCTGTTCTCAGAAAGGTGTGAGCAGACACAGATCGAAAAATTCACGAAACTTCCCAGATTTCCAGAATTTTCAAAGTCAGTGCTATTGCTGTTTGCAAAAAGGTGTGGCCTCTGCAGATCATCGTGTAATGTAAAATCGCGGGAAATTGGAATCTTCGAAATTCTCCACTATCGTTATCACGAAAATCGTGGGGTCACACCTTTTTGCAAACCGCTATAATCGGACATTCAATTTTTACTGACCGATTCTTGAAATCGTTGTTCATACCTTTTTGAAAGCAGCTGTAAATTCCGTTTCTACTTATAACGTTATGGGACATAGCAATTATATGTTCCATACCGTGAAATTCAAGAAAAATACCTCATTAAATGTGTGTAATAAAAAAAAAAGAACACAAAACAAATATTTAAATTGGCCTTGATGAACTAATTAAAATATCAGAAGCTAAATGTTACATATCGTAGGTAAACTATAATAATTCTTCCACGTTCTTTGTTTATTTTTATGCTAGATTTCCTTTCTTGGTGTTTGCGTTACAGGCCCAATTAAATAAAGGGATAGTCAGTTTCATGTGACTTTATCATTATGCATTGTTTCGCTACTGTTACCAATATTGCGTTTAACGCATAAATTTGGTCTGCGACCTTTAAATTTACTTAAAAAATGTATTCACCAAGTAACAATTATGAATTTGACGTTCCAGCAAGATGGAGCAGAAGCAAAGCGTCAAGACAATTAACAATTTATGATGATAATTTAAAAATAATGTATAATGGTATTACGTAATAAAATCAAATTTTTTAAGAAATTTTGAATGAAGATAGTTTGAAATGATATCATTTTTGAATTACTATAGGTCTTGGTTTAAACGATGATGATGCAGCAACATTAATTACTAGTAGCCCATTTCGACCTACAATGGGTGTAGGATATTTTGAAATTTATATCATAGAAGATGGATGTGATAATGGTTTTGAAAGGTATAATTATGTTGTTATGTTGTTATTTGTTATTACTTTATTAATTTTAGGGAGTACTTTTCTTAAACTATAATAAATATATAAGCCACACCTGGTTGTTTATATGTTTGGTTATAGTTTGGAAAACTCCATTCACATTTCTAATTCATTTATAATGTTTACAGAGATTATTCATTCTCTTAGGAAAATAGGTGTTGGATTTGGGACGGCAAGAACATCAGTAAGACAACTACCAGGTAATTAGTTCATTTCATAAAAAAAAAAAAAGGAAATTCTAAGTATTATAATTAACAACACAACAGACATTAGTAATCTCGACATTTAAAATGTATAGGATGGTTTCCAGGATCCTATGGATATCATGGTGATGATGGAAATCTATTTCATTCACAATTTTATGGTACACCATATTCAACAACTTATGGAAAAGGGGACATAATAGGTTGTTGTATTGATTATTACACACGAACAGTTTTTTTTACGAAAAATGGAATAAACCTAGGTTATTAAATATAATAAAATAATAATATTTTAATTTATGTAACCAAACTTAAATAATAATAAAATGATATTTTTTTTAGGTATTGCTTTCAAAAATATTCCCTTATGCAGATTTTATCCGATGGTAGGTTTACGATATCCTGGTCAGATGGTTGAAGCAAACTTTGGCAAAAGTCCATTTGCATTTGATATTCAGTTATATAAATCATCTGCATGTCAGAAAAGAAATGTACAGAAAATCAACGAAATATAAAGGATTTTAATAAATGATGTTACTCTAATGTTAATAACTTTAAACTTTGTTGTGATATCTATTAATAAAATACTGTAGTTAGAGATTATAAATTGTAAATGGGTGTCGCCAAGCGAAAACCAGGAACTGTGGGTTTCCAAAATTAATTTCACAGATCAAACCCCGAAAACTGTAATTTAAAATCTATCAAAAGTCGATCAGAAAGCGGTGCTGGCAAAAATCGAAATTCCTGGTTTTCTTCTGACGACACCCAAATTGTGACAGAAGACCAGACATTATCGATTTTCACTATTTGAATAATATTCGAATTGTTCAGGCCAATATATCCGTTCGAATATTCATCGAATGATCAATATTCTTTCTACAAATAAACGATAATTTATTCGAATAATTAAATGCGATGCAGTAAGTAGTGCTAGAGACTTCATATGATTTAAAATGTATTTATTCACGTTATTTGCAGAATAATTATTCGGAAGGTTGATGCGAATATTTGCCGAATATGATATTAATAAATCTGTACTTATACAATTTCCATTCTTAAACAAATCTATAATTCAGTACTTGAAAACAATGAATTGGTATATGAGTTACATTCGAATAAAAGAATAGAAGACATCAGTAGTACATATTTAATAGGGTTCACAAACCGTTTTAATTTTTTTTTATCATATGGTAAGCATCAAGAAAAAAACAAATAATAATTCTTTCGTCTCATCTATTGTATCTTTATAAATCTTTTTAGTGATAATCATTATGAAAGATATTAATAATATTGTATGATGCTTTTTTAATTTACAATTTCAATTATTGTTGATGTATTGGGTATTCACAGAATGATTATTATGATGACATTAAAGGAATAAAAACCATGAATTTATACTGTATGCCAAGGTAACCTTTTTCAGTATCACCTTTCGAGATCAAACCCTACAAACAAAAAAATAAAATAGTATCATACATTACATATTTCTTGGATCTATTAAAGAATTTTTAACTTCTGCAATAGAATGCATAAAACGGAGAATTCTATAAATAGTAATGTAACCATCATTGAAATAAATGGTCAAATGATATGGTACAAGGAGCCATTTACGTAGATTTTTCAGGGATTTAATTTCACTTATATTTTTCGTAACGTTACGTAATTAAGAATTCGCTACGCTACTCTAATTTTATTCATGAGAAGTTTATTATATGGAGAAACATTAATTACACAAAAGACATCAACATCCAAAAATCGATTGGGAACTTTAATCATGTGATACTACTGTCGTGAAATTACTGATACTGGTATTGTAAAAAATATATGTTCCCAAATTTTGGTTATTGAAATGAATAATAAGCTTTGTTCGATAGGTTACTACCGATCCATTCAACAGAGGTCCCTGACTGCATGATCTAACACCGAGTTTGTAAGGCCAATCTAGTCAAATTTGACGATACCCCTTTTTCCCAAAATTAATTATAATAAATATAGTGTCATTTCTCTTCCTATGTTCTTTTTATTTCTTTTCTCCCAATTAATTCCTTAAGTTGTGTATACTACGGCCATCCGTTTCTAACCTCATAACGATGTTAACGATCAAAAATACCAGAAAAAATTCTTTGATTCATTCACCCGGTGGAGAAGCTCTTCGACTTCTTTTTAATGGTTCTTGTGACGCAGATGTTAATAATACCGTTGCCCAGGCCACTTTTAATGAAAAAAAGTGGATCTGGGTCGAGGATAAAAAAGCGGGTTATGTCGCAGGTTACATAACTAAGGATATGGGAGAACAAGTGGAAGTCCACTTGAATGATGATTCGGTAAATTTGTTATTCAATTCCTCATTGGAATATATAGATTTTCATATGGGATTTCTTTATTTAAATTATCTAATTATTTAAACAATAATCTTGTTGTTTCTGTCTAAAGATACGAATAGTTAATGTTAACGAAACTGATAAAATGAATCCACCTAAATTTGATAAGGTGGAAGATATGGCTGATCTAACTTATCTAAATGAGGCTTCTGTTATTCATAATCTTCGACTAAGATATCTTTCTAACTTGATATATGTAAGTAACATATAAAAATCATCTTCACATAAAACTAAATCATATTAATTGTGTAAATTATATAAATTATCACATAATTACGTAAATTATTTTATAAACTATATAAATTATATATAAATTATATATATAAATTATGCAAATTATGTAAATGAATGTTATAGACGTACTCCGGACTCTTTTTGGTCGCCGTTAATCCTTATCAAAAATTTCCGATTTATACCGATGAAATAATTCGATATTACAAGAGCAAGCGGCATCATGAAATGCCTCCTCATATATATGCAATCGCGGATTCTGCGTATAATGAAATGCTACAAGAACGCGAAAATCAATCCATATTAATTACGTGAATATTCTCTCGTATACAACGTATATGATGTGTTACGCATTAATCTTTATTCTTATTATTAACCAAATTTTGATGTATTTAGTGGTGAATCCGGTGCTGGAAAAACTGAAAACACAAAACGGGTCATACAATATATCGCTGCAATTGCCGGTGATAGTGCCGGTGATAGTTCTAACACGAAAATGCTTGGTAAACTCGAATCACAAATCCTTCAAACAAATCCTATACTTGAAGCTTTTGGAAATGCATTGACCATTCGGAATAATAATTCTTCGCGATTTGTGAGCATTATTAAAATTTATTTATTATTATTATTATTATTATTATTTATTATTGTTGTTGTTACTAAGAATTTATTCAATTTTACAAGGGAAAATTTATTCGTATTGAATTTAATTCATCTGGTCAAATCGTGGGTGCTAATATTGAACGTTATCTGTTTGAAAAGTCTCGTGTAACTTATCAAACCCCAGAAGAACGTAATTTTCACATCTTTTATCAATTATTAAGAGGTGCTTCGCCTCAACTGAAAAGTGCGTTTTCCATTATTATTTCTTCTATTTATTTACAAAAATAAATATAATAAGTAACCTTCTCTTTTGTTTTTTGTTCATTAAATTTTCGTTTTATAAAGGTGAATTACTCCTGGATGGATCTTTAAATGATTATAGATTCACTAAAAATTCATTAAAAGACATTGAAGGTGTCAATGATTCCACAGAATACCAGACTCTTGTCGTAAGTAACTCCATATCTCTTCATCAAAAATTGTTTTTTTTTCCTATCGATAATTAACAGTAATTAATATTAATTAACAAACAATAATTAATATTAATTAATAGTAATTAATATTAATTAACATTGATTAAAATTAATTAAAATTAATTAAATATAGGATGCTATGAATGTAGTTGGTATTTCAGAAAATGAACAAAGTGATCTATTTCGAGTGGTTTCTGCGGTATTACATCTCGGAAATATTGAAGTAGCTTCAAGTAGAAACGATCAAGCTCAAATTTACGAAACTTCTTCTTCTGAAAATGTTTGTAATTTATTGGGTATACCTATTGCGGAATTTACAAAAGGTCTTCTTAATCCTCAAGTCAAAGCTGGTAGAGAATGGGTTACTCAAGCAAGAACTAAGGAACAAGTTCTTTATTCTATTGAAGCTCTTGCAAAATCTTTATACGAACGAAGTTTTTTTGCTTTAGTTGATCGAATAAATAAGGCTATATACAGACCTAAGAATAGTTCTTATTTCATTGGAGTTTTGGATATTGCCGGATTTGAAATTTTCAAAGTAAATATTTATACCTTCTTAATAATTTTTTCTTTTTAATTTCTTTTTAATTTCTTTCTTTTTTTTTTTAAAGGTCAATAGCTTTGAACAATTATGTATAAATTATACAAATGAAAAACTTCAACAATTCTTTAATCATCATATGTTTGTTTTGGAGCAAGAAGAATATAAGCTTGAAGGTATTGAATGGAAATTCATTGATTTTGGCTTGGATTTACAGCCAACAATTGACCTAATAGATAAAGCCAATGTATGTTCTCGCTACTTTGTGACATTTCATTCATTTGATAACCATTAATGCTATCATTAATGTTATCATTAGTAATCATTAGTGTTATCATTAATGTTATCGTTAATGTTATCATTAATGCTATCTATTAATTAATATTAATTAGTGTTATTAATTTTGATGACTGTTTAGCCTGTCGGTATTTTATCTTGTCTTGATGAAGAATGTGTAATGCCGAAAGCTACTGATAAAACATTCGTCGAGAAATTGCATAGTTTTTGGAAGGATAAATCTCCAAAATATCAAGTTCCTCGTTTTCAACAGGGCTTCATTCTACAACATTATGCCGCCAAAGTAGAGTATAAAACATCTGGATGGCTTGATAAAAATAAAGATCCTCTTAATGAAAATATTACAAAATTATTGGCTCGATCCTCTAATCAATATATTGCTTCACTTTTTTCTGATTATCTTGGTGATATAACTGATAATGATAAAAAGAATAGAGTTAAACGTGGTGTTTTCAGAACAGTTGGTCGTCATCATAAAGAACAATTACATTCTTTAATGCAACAACTTTATTCAACTCATCCTCATTTTGTACGTTGTATTATTCCTAATGAAGAAAAATGTCCTGGAAAAATTGATGTTCCTTTAGTTCTTGATCAATTACGTTGTAATGGTGTTTTAGAAGGAATTCGTATTTGTCGTGCTGGATTCCCAAATCGATTATCCTTTAATGAATTTCGTCGTAGATATGAAATTTTAACTTCTGGAATTATTCCTAAAGGTTTCATTGATAATAAAGTTGCTGCTGAAAAACTTTTGGATGCTTTTAAATTGGATACTTCTCAATATCGTATAGGATCAAGTAAAATTTTCTTTCGGGCTGGTGTGGTATGTTTATAATTTTCTTAATATTTAAAAATAAAATCTCGTGCAATATTTAAAATACACTATCATTATTATTATTATTATTATTATTATTTCATTTCATTATTATTATTATTATTATTATTATTATTATTATTTATTTTATTTTTTTTTGTTTACATCAGTTAGCAGAATTAGAAGAAATCCGAGACACAAAACTTTCTCAACTATTCAGCGATTTTCAAGCTCATTGTAGAGGTTGGCTTGCACGAAAAGCTCATGTAAAACGTAATGAAAGACTTCGCGCTGCTATTATTATACAAAAAAATATCAGAGCACTTAATTCATTAAAAGCGAACCCTTGGTGGAAACTTTTTTTAAAGATCAGACCAACCTTAAATTGTACTAAAGTTGATGAATTACAACGACAAATTCGACTTAGAGATGATAAAATACGTGAATTAGAAGAAAAATTAATTCAAGAATCTAAAGCTAGGAGAAAATTGGAAACTTTAAATTCTCAACTTGAAACTGAAAAAGTAAATCTTGAAGAATTATTACAAAATGAACGTTCACTAGTCATTGATAAAGAAGAAATTTTGAAACAAACACGTCAAAGAGAGATAGATCTTGAAGATGAAGTTAAAGAATTAAATGATGAACTTGAAGAAATTGCTGGAAAATGTGAACAACTTTCACAATCAAAGAAAATTTTAGAAAGTAAAATGCAAGATCGTGGTCTTTTGGATGTACAAGCTCAATTATTAGCTCAACAAGAAGTAAAAAACAATCAAAAGGAAATTATCCATATTGAACATTCTAATGTTAGTTTTGTTAACCAAATTCATATATTACTTAATCAAATTCATATATTAATTAATCAAGTTCATATATTACTCAATCAAATTCGTATATATATCTAATCAAATTCTTCGTATGTTCGTAGTATATTATTTTATATCCTATTTTATATTTATATATATATTATTATTGTATTGCATACAATAATTGTAAAAAGAATCTCTATATAAGATTTGTAATTTTAGGCTATGTATGTATTTTTGATTGATATGAAATTGTATTAGATATCGATGTTTATTATTATTGTTGTTATTATTGAAACTTTTTCATTCACATCGTTACTAATATAGTTTAATCCTTATGTAATATAAAATTGTATTTTATCCTAATAAAGGAATAATCTATTTATCAATTTATCTATCGTTATCGTTATATTGATATCCGTCCGTATCCGTGCTTTTATAAAATTCCTAAATTTATTTTCATAATGATAATAATTACAAATGAAATTATAAAATCGAAAAACGTGAGAAAAAAAAATATTATCCCGAAATTTTTAAAATATTTTCATTCCGTCAAAATAAAAAATAAACAATAAAAATTCATTATTAAGAATGAATTTGTTGAGTCTACGTACCATTCGGTGAATCGAGATTATTATTTTTTTGCCATTAAAAACTCATTGAAGAAACTAAAAAGGAAATATTTGTATTTACAAAATATATCAGATGACTATTTACGTAGTGAACAAAGAACTCACTGAGCAAGATAGAAATTTGGTTTGATTGGCTAATCACTAAAAGCTCTGATTGGTCAAAGTTAAAAGGATTAAGATATTGGTCATACGATGAAAAACAACAGGGCATTTTTTCATCAGAGCTAATGTCACTTCCATGCGCTGCATGAGTGGCATTAATTCCACGAAAAAAATTTTCCGTATGATGTTATCGTTTGTATTATATTAGCATGTGAAATATTTTGTCATGATATTTTGCATAAATGAATATTTCATTTTATGGCAAAAATATCACAAAAAAATTCACATGATCATATCACACGATACGTAACATTCGTTATTTCCATTTGCATCAGGGACGATGATTTTCTGCGTTGCACGAAATCTCGGAATAGGGTTACAAATGCAGAAAGTGTTACAGTCACCGCAGAATTGTCATGAAAAGTGAGATTATATAAGAATGGTAATATTATGAAACCAAAAAGAATATTTATATTTTTTAGATTATACCTATTAAAGTTAGTCTTTATAATTTGTAGTCTGAAACAGTTAACCTAAATAGACAAGTAATAAAAATTTATAATTGTATATTAATATTACTAAAAATAATAAAATTGTATAAAAAGTAATAATAAAAACATAAAAATTTAAAGAAAATGAATCAAATTTACAAGTAAAAAGTAAAATAAAGAATTAATAATTGAATTATTGTTTGTTTTTTTTATTAAAGTGGCAATCTTGCCTGTCTGTCTTTATTGGGCAATATATCATTATTACAATTATATACAAAGTTTATAAAGAAAGTACAACTAGTTATACATATAACTTTAGTCATTATCTAATTAAGAGTTCTACCCAAAGGTTACCCACTAGCTGTCATACCTAAGATCTGCCTATGAATCCCTATTTAAACTTTCTGATTTCAATCCTATTTTTTTTTTTTAAAACTTTGGTGACAATACCAGTTGGTTTTTATTAGTCTTAATTTGATATAATACAAATTTGTGGTTACATTTTAGAATCGATTATTATTAGTACTATATACTATCTAATTTAACATCACTGACTTCACCTAGTTACCCTTATGGCACCTAAGTGCATGTCTACTACATGTCTATATGCAGTTACCTTGGCAACCATTTGTGGTCATGGTACACATTAAACCACTACACAGACAAAGATACCTACCGAACTTAATGCGGCATCCCAAATGCCAGGGGTATTGTTTTCTGTAAATTGTACCCATATGTCCCACTTACATGTTTTACCTGGTCTTGTTTCTTTTGTCTTCTAATCTTATTATATCTAGTATTACCTTGTTCCCTACATTTTCCATCTTTTCGTTACTGTATCACTCCCAAATTGATCCTACTCAGGTATGTCTAATCTTTATAATCTTCTCATTTTTGGTTTGTCTGTTATTGATTCCCCTAAGATGTTCTGACAATGGTTTAGGATCTACAATAAACCCATATCTCAAGTCAGATTTGCTATCGCCATTGGTCTTTTGACCAATCCGTATCTCAAGCCAAACCTGCTGCCATTGTTCCTACAGATGCCCTAGGTCTTAACATCATACAGTAACTTGATGCTGCATTTAATCTTCAACATGGTGCTTCCTTTTATGGTAGAGACTGGGACTTGTTGCACTTACAAACAGGACAATTCTGGTTATATCTAGAGAGTTCCTCCGACCTTAGTGATACCATACTACCATATATTGCAAGCTCCCAGCTTATTCGACAATACCTGCAGGACAATTCTAATTATGCCCAGGGAGTTACACCGACCCCAGTAATGCCATACTACCTTGCAGATCTTATCTCACATTGGTTGGTTGATCCCTAGTCTTGTTCGTCATAGACTTCCATATAGGTACGATCAGAACCTGATTTGGTACTTTTACATTGCACAAGGAGGTTATACGCCTACCTCCAAGATCTTCCTTTCTATAATTAGATTATTCGGCTGTGCCAGGGTGCTTCCAATTTTGGTTAGACCAATCCTTTATCACAGTCCGTCCTCGTATTCATCGCTTCTCTTACCATTCCAGTTTTTGGTTACTTGTTAGACTACTCTCTCAATCAAATCTTCTCCTTGGATCCCAATTAAGACTTACTTGCACAATCCATTGATTATTCTTCCAAGCAAGTATCACACAAGTTGGATGCAGGGATGTTGGTACTGCCTATATTGAGAGGTATAAGGATGTTGATGTTGCCCTAGCCTAAAGAACTTATATGCGCAATCTTTCCATAACCGTAACCTTCTGTAACAACTGCTTGTTATGCATAGTGCTTGCACTCCACAATTGGGTCTCCTTCCGGGAATTCCTATTTTCGTCATTGTACTGCACTTGGACTTAACCACAGGGCTTCGTATTCAATTACAGGCTCCTTATTAGGTTACAGAAGCTAAAATCTTTCAATTTTGCCTCCAGCCGGACTTGAACTGTTGACCTTGACTGTGGAGGGTATAGGAGCTTAACCCTAAGCTATAGGACCCACACTCTGAATATTTTGGTTTAATAAAGTATAAGTTTTCTTTGTTTGTTATAATCATATCCTTGATTTGTTATTTTATATTATTTTTGTTTCTTGTTTACTACTATTTTTTTTTAACTTTGACAGCCTTGCTAATTAGCTTTATTAAGAGTCTTATATATATGATTTTGTATAAAGTTAGCTTAAATTCTGGCTTAACATCCTTTGGCTGCTTCTATAGATATCTAGAAGTGGTCTGCTGTACTGACTAGAAGTTAATTTGGCCAGAAGGCTATACCAAGCTAGCCATTAAAACCATAAAAGAATGGTCTTACTTTTTTTTCTATATAATTATAACCAAACCTAACTAAAAACTTTGTATTTTCTCTTTTTTTTTTTTTATAGTTCAGCTTTGATCCTTCTTTATAATGCCTTCATTTACTTCTTTTATCAGATTGCTAACTTTATTATTTTTTAAAATACTTTCTTTCTTTTTTTTGTCTGCTGAGCTAATTTCATTTGTCTTTTTTTAGTCAGTAACTGCTTTATAGTATTTTTTCTATATATTTTCGAAGAAATTATTTTATGCTACATTTGTCTATATTGTTATAAACTCTTTAGCTTCTTTAAAAGTTTAAATAAGGCTTTGTATTGTTGTTTTTTTTTTTTTTGTATTAGCCCTTTTATGCTTTTGAATCTATATTTTTTTTTCTTTTTTGCTAAATTTCTTTATAAGATTTCTGTTAGTTTAATTTGTTTGTTTTCTTTTAAGTTTCTTTTAAGAATACTGTTCAAATCAAAATTTTTTTTTTTCACTTTGGCAGTCTTGTTAATACTCTTTATTAAGATTCTTGTTTATATACTAACAAATATTTTTAGGCTTAATGTGCTAAGTTGACATCTTGCAGTTACTTCTATGAGCACTTACAAGTGATCTGCTATACTAGTTGCCTAATTTCTAAAGAAAAAAGAAAATCTGAGGGGCTCATTCAACTACTGTTCTACAATAGAGTATTACAAATCTAATAACACTTTCTCATAGAAAAGTAAAAGAAGAAAAAAAACACTAAACTAAACTAAAAAGAGATATAGAAAGAAAAAAAAAAAAAAAAAAGTGTTAGGAAGCTTATCTTATTTATAACCATTTAGGATATTAGTACTTTAAACCTGTACTAAGAATCTAACTACACTTTAAACTGTGCTAAAGAGGTTAAAATTATATATATATGATTTTAAGAATTACTATATATCTCTAATTTGCTATAATCCTCTAACTTAAATTCTTTTTTGTTTCTTTATTACACTATATGTTAGGCTGTACATGTAATTGTTGTGTTCCTATTACATCATGTCATAACACATAACTATCCAAAAAAAAAGTAATAAACAATGCTGATCTTTTATAAAGAGAGAGCCAATTTTCTTACTTTTGAATAAAAAAAATGAAATAGGTAGAAAAGGTCAACAGATGTGATATGCAAAAAGCCAAACCAAAGAGAGTGTTTCCAGTTGTTTGTTTGTTTTTAAGCTTTTAATAACCTTTAACCAGAGTTTTT
>CAJVQA010005025.1:0-16722 GCA_910591915.1 Cetraspora pellucida | reverse complement strand
AACTATTAGCCAAATATACTATCAATAAAATCCTGGGTTGCAAGTACTCACCTTAATATTTAAAAAAAAAAAAAAAAGTTGTTCATCTTACTAAGCCAGACATTTTGATATATATTTTATTTAAAACAGACCAAAACTCAGAGATGCAAATGAAAAGCAAAAACAAAAACTTGTTCTTTGCAGGTTTTTTTATTGACAATTTTAGAAAAATTTGCTGAGTGCCCCAGAATTTCACTTTTCTAGTATTTATTAAAATTTTTTAAACATTCAATTAGCTTATCTAAAGTTTATACTTCCTTTTAAACTTTTTTAATTATTCTAAAAACCTTTAAATTAAATAAATTTTTTTGAAAAACATATTTAAAAATTTATTTTTAGAACAAAAATAATAATCTTGTTAACAACTGTACCAGATACCATTGACCTTAACTATTTTTATCAGAAGTATTTTAAAAGCTTCAAAATTAGTATTTATGAAGATGTAGCATATATATTATATTCTATTTCTGTAAACAAGCAATTAAATAATTGTATTACTACTAAACTTAAAGGTAATATTAAAAATAGTTACTACTTCAAAATGTTAAAATTGAGTTTTATCATTATTTGCTTTTGTGGCAAGTACTATACTCACTTCATATCAACAGCCAACCAAACTTACAAACAACATAAAATAACTTTAATTATCAAAAAACCTAAAGACAAAAAAATTCTTATAAATAATATTGCAAACTTTACTGAATTTGTTTCATCATTACTTACATTATCTCTTTCATCTACTATACACAATCACTCTTGTGCCAAATGTAACTTACCTATTGTCTGCAAAAAAATGAATAACCAACATTATTTAGCATCTAATGCTATTCTATATAATGATAAACTCTATTACAAAACTTGTACAAAAATTTAACAACCTATTCAATAATTAAGTTCTTCTTCAATATTTATTTAAAAACTTTAACAATCAATTAGATCTTATAACCTACTAGCATTTAAACTTATTTTTACAACCTTCTCTACAGGCACTACTAGTAACACAAATAATATGAATATAGATAACAACACAATTAATAACAATAATTAGCAACAATAACAAGAACAACAACAACTACTATATCAAAACCAATCACACTTTAATGAACAATAGCAACAGCAACAACAGTTAAACAAACAATAACAACCTTAAATACAAACAAATATTACTAACAATTAATCTAAAATTAAAGCAAATCCAATATTTGATGGCTTGTTAATTTTTTAATCTCAAATGAAATGAAAGACAAATCACAACTCCAAACAGAATTTTTTCAAAAAATTTTCAACTTTCTTAAATCCTATCTGTATGACTTCTATTTTAAAAAAGAAATTAAACTTGTAACTCCTAAGCAAAAAGCTCTTAAAGCTAGCTTTTATTATATTATTTATAAAATAGCTAAAGACAGGTTTTAATTTCTTATTAAATTTATCCAATAAACAAATCCTAATACTGACAAAGCTATTACTATTTCATTTAATATATTAGAAGAAACTCTTAAAAAACCTATTCTTGTCTTTACTATAATTTTATTTACAAAACTCAACTATTCTAAAATCTTTGCTTTCTCAGCTACTATTCTTCTATATACAAATCAAAACTGAATTCAACTTTGTATTAATATTACTCATATTTATTTATATTTCTTAAACAATTACCAAGCAATTAATTATATCAAATTTGCTAAAAACTTTCAACTTTGATCTAAAAGATTTAATATTATATTCAAAGTAACTGACTTTGACAAGGACAAACAATATTTTATAATTTAATCTAATAGCAAATTTAATATTTATCTTAATTTTAATATTTCAAAAACTTTCTTTCTTTACAAACTTAGCATTTCATTATTTGCTAATTCATTGGACAATTTAAAACAATAGTTTAAATAATTTTTTTCAATTTATAATTTATCTAATTATTAAATAAAATCAAAGTTTTCAATTTTTTAAAATACCAAATTTGACAGCAATTTATTTTTTATCTTAAAAAAACCTTACCTACAGTAATAAAATTTTAGCAATCTAATAACTTACAAGAATATTAAAATGAAACTATAAAACTAGCCAACTTTTATATACTTATTTGTAAAAAAGAAAATTTGCTCTTATTTAGAAAAAATAGCAATACAAAATAAGAAAAAAAAAACAAAAAACCAAAACTTACTTATTATAACTTCAAAACCTTAATACTAATATAAATACTTACAATTACTAAATAATATCTTCAAAAAATCTTTTGAAAATTTTTCAAAACAAGAAAATAACATTTGAAAACAACTTAAAACCAATCTATCTATATTTTACAAAAATAGCAAACATGAAGCATTTTTTAATAAACAAATTCCAATTACACTTCTTGATAAACTTATTAATACTAAGCTGCTAGCCAGAGTCTTAACTTTCTATAACTTTTTTGACAAAAATCTTACCTATTCACAAATTAATATTTATTATTAAAAAACAACTTATTCAAAGACAAACAAAATATTACAAAAAAAATTCCAAATGTTATATGCAATACCTTTCTTAATTGAAAAGTTTTTCTTCTTTAAAAAGGCATTTTTTTAATAAATATGTCTTCTACAAACCTTATAAATGCAGCTACCATTTTGTCAAAAGATATATTCTTAGTAGTTAACAAAAAAAAAGATATAAGTAAATAGGTAGTAAAGCTTATTTATATAAAAAACCAAGTTAATAATAATTAGATCCAATGTACAAAGCAAACTATGATATTCTTTACAGCAGTGCAAGCTAGGCTTCAAATAGCAAGTGACTCTATAGAAGATAACTTAACATCCAAAGTTTTTGTTTTTAACACTTTATCTTCTGCAGGAACAAACATATGCTACAACAAATTTCTATTATTATAGAATCTACCTACTATATACTACTATATAACATTTAAGAAATTCCTAAGCTATTTTTGAAACCACTTTTTTAAGCATAGTTTAAAATATCTATTAACCAAAACAAAACTGAACTACATATATATACTAATCTCTCAGATCCTATTCTGCATAAATATTATCTCATCTAATCTTTTTAATAAAAACTATATAAGCATTTACTTCTATTAACAACATCAAACAGCAGTTCATTTTGTATTTATTTACCCTTATTCAATTAATTGTTTTTTGATAACTCACTTTTAACACTTTTATTTACTAACTTATTATCTAACTTTAATCCCAATTATATAACCTCTAGGCCAAAAACTACTCTTGTATCTAAATCTTCTAGCTCTTACTTTAATAATTATATACAATCTGCTTTTTAAGTACTAACAGCTGAAACATCTACATCTATCTTATACAAACCACTTTATCTGTTAATATGCATATATAATGCACAAAGATATAATAACAATTTAAAACAACAAACATAGAAGGACTACTGCCTATCTTATTATATTAATATTGCTAACATTACAAAAACTAAAATCTCACAAAACAATGCACATGCTAAATTCTTTAAATTTTAACATTTTACTTATTATTGGTCTTGTACTGATAGTTGTAAAGCCAGAACAGCTATTATGATTCAAAAATATCTTAAACCACATATTCACAAAACACTTAACTTTTTTGAATATGCTATTGCAATAGACCTTTTCTTTAAACATAACTTTAAATTTTATATTATATTAGTTTATTTATTTTATAATAATCTTTAACTTAGACTTTTTATTCAAAACAATATTATACAATAAATCCAAGAAGCAAATACAAATAATATACAACTAATTGTTATAAGTGACTTTAATTTTTCTGACAACTTATAATTATTATTTATCAAATGTAAACTAATCTATAAATAGCTGCACAACATTATTATGCAAAACCAGAAATAGAAAAAATCTATACAGACACTATTTCAGTCATAGGAAACTATATTTTTTATTGCAATCTATTTCTAATATAAGAAAATAACTTTATAAAAAAAGTTAATAGTATTTGCAATCTGAATATTGGTTTAAATTTTAATAACTGAGCCTAAAAACCTATTGTTACAGGTTTTATGATTGAGTCAAAGATGGAGCAAATGTAACAGATTGTTACTTAAAAATGATTATGTTATATAATATTTCTCAAAGATATAGAGGCAGTTTTTCAATTTGGCACAAGGTCGAGATGATCAATAGGGGCATTACAAGATAAGTATTATGACTTTTTTTAAAGAGCATATTGTATTAGTTCAAAAGGGCTTTTATTAGTTGTATTATGTTGTAGAAGCAATACAATTATAAAGTTATATTATTATATGACTCTAAACTATAGGCTTGAACAATACTTTTGGAAAGAGAAAATTCTAAATGAATTGATCATAAAAAAAGCCTGCACAAGACCATAACTCTTTTCATTATTTCTAATAGTTTTCAATTATTTTTGCTCTAATCTTTACTTCTTTTACACAGTCTTTCATTATTTTAACATTTCTTATAGCTTTTATAAAACTGATAAGAAATGTTTCAGTTTCACTATCTAGAGGCCAGAACCTATTATATTGTCTTTAATTACACTTTCTTTGACATCATCTTACACTTAATCAAAGTAGAGTAGGTGGAGTCAAGGTCCATTTCCAGTGTAAACAAGTTGGTCCAGGTTGACTTTCCTTTATTTAGAAGGGGTGTAGTGTTATATGGCTTCCTTGGAGCCAAGTGCATATGTTTCAGATAAATTGTTATAAACACCTTCAATTAGGTAAGTATGCCACAATAACATTTATTTTGCAAATTCTATGAGATGTCAGTTTTATTTTTGACTAGAGATAAAAAAATTGAGGTTTTTTTGAATCTACTGTACAGGCTGTACAGTCTGCATAACCTTAGTTTCTAGAGCCTTTTACTCATTAAGTTTCACATTTATATATATAAAATATCTACTGCATATGTGTAAAGTTGGGCTCTTATAATTTTTAATTAATGCTCTAAGGTTAGTTTAAATATCAGTTTTTGTTGTTTTGCATTTTTTTTACTTTTTTTCTGCATATCAGTAAATTAATAATTCTGGTCAAATTTGCAGATCATTTGGCCAGATGTAGAACAAAAAAACTTTAAATATAGTCAAATGATTTGCACATTTAATTAGAAATATGAATGATGGATTCTATTAATTAGATAATGCAAATCTGTTTTTTTCAGGCTGATCTGAACCAATTTCTAATTAGTAATTCAAATCTGAGTTATAAAGCTGGTCAGAATTATGAAAATTATACTGCACAGTGTCTCATTTCTACTTCTAACACTATTAATGAAGCCAATGCCTGACTACTATATAGTTAGTTAGCTAGCCAAAAATCTATGAAACATATCTGTATTTAGAAATAATTGACAAGTTCTTTTGATTAAGTTTTTAATGATCAGTAATTATTATTTTATCAGCCTAATAAAAAATTTAATAAAAAAAAATAAAAATTATCAAATATTTAGCATTAAGGCCTTTAAATTTATATTAGAACAGTAATTTTTGTGTCTAAGAAACTTATTTTTACTATCCTTTGTTATAGCATCTTTGATTTTACAAATGTATATATTATTTAAGTTTTTTTAAAAAATATTGAATAATAAATAAGTCATGTAGACTAATTAATCCTAAAATTTTAAATACAGAAGCATTTGTTTCTAATATCTACCTTTTAAAATATTGTTTGAAATGCTATACAAAGTTTTAATAACAGATTATTCAATCATATGCTAAGAATTATACACACATATTTGAGTTGCTTGTAACCATATACTCATACTTTGTACTTCATTCCTAGTACTTTCTTTAACAAAACAATATGTATAATTTAGCAAAACACATATTTTTTAACTTCTACCTGGCATAATAGCAAATATAGCAGCCAAATTAATTATATTTGAGCCAACTACTCTATTATTCAATATTTAACTTCTTACTACACAAATGATGCCAACCAAAGTACACTTAGTAATTATAATATACTAATATCATCTTAGAAATTCTCTTATGCTATTACTAATAAATAATAATTAGTAACCAAAACTAAGTGTAAAGTATTTGCCTATAAACAAATAAATCAAGACCTCTGGCAAAATATTTCTAACTAAGTTACATCTAAATTTAAAAATAACAATGCACCTTTTACTCTAATACTATAGAATCACTTAAAGCCTCCTAGCACCAAACCTAAACTAGTATTATTATAACTACTCTTCAATATATTTCAAACAAAAAATTTATTATTTATAATTTTCAATTTATCTTTTCTTTTAAGGCATTCAAATTATACTTAGAACTTAAAAAACTAGGCAATATTATTAGACAAAACAAAGCTTCAACTTGTAACTATACTTTTGTATCTATATTTTACAACTTAAATATTCACTAATTCAACTTTTTTTATCATCTTAATATATCTAAACTGTCTTAAGATTTTAATCTTTTATCTAACTAGATATCTGCAGCTAACACTAAATGAAAAACACTTTATTATATCTAAAATCTAGAAAATATTAAAAACATAAGAGAACAAATTAATGCCAATATAGCTAAAAGGTGCACCAAACTTCAAAACAGTCTAATATTAATAATTAATAGAATACTTAATTAACGCAAAGATTTTGTTAGGTTTAATAACATTAAAGAATTAAATAACATTATTACTAGATTATCACTTATCAAACAGCATTTTTAACAACAGTTTAATAATAGAACAGCTCCTTAAAACATCTAACTACAATTATTCAATACAATGTAGCAACAAGAATACTAATCTAAATCTAATATCAATATTATATAATATCAACCAGCACTCAAGAAATTCTTCTCTATAGAAGTTCTTAAAGCTATTAATTAACTTTTAAATAACAAAGCATATAAACCATCAGGCATTAGCTATAAGATACTTAAATATACTAAAACAACATTTCTTAATACAATTGTAGCTCTTTTTAATTACTGTCTTACATTTGGTCAAATCTCAAACTAATGAAAAAAAGGAAGAATATTTTCTATTTCTAAAAAATTTATTTTTAATAGCAATTTAACTAATACCAAACTTATTAGTTTGCTTGAATATATTAAAAACTTTATACAAAACTTTCTACCAAGTAACTTAACTACATTTCTACCTATTATAGAATTCTATCACCTTTTAACTATATAACTTTACCTAGTAACAGTATAGCTATTCTTTTATCTGGTAACAGTAGAGCTATTTCTATACATATATTTAATAATATTATTAAAGAAGCTTTTTGTAACTTAAAACAACTTTGACTTTTATCTCAGAATATAAGCAAAGCTTATGATTTTGTAAACCTCACACTTTTTACCAAATCTCTAGTATGCTTACAAAAATTATTTAATCTTATTAACATTTTTACTAACTTATTTACTAATTAACATAATTAGATTATTACAAATGTAAGCCTTACTAACTTCTATAATATAAAAAATAGCATTAATTTTTTTTTTTTTTTTTTAAGTATTAAGATGACCTCTTTGGTCCGAGCTTTTTATTAATACTTATAGCAGGTACATGTTTTATATAGATGTATCTATAATGAACTATTAGACGAATGTACAACTGGCTACATGTATAACTTTTCTATATTACCTATTTAAGAAGTCTGCCCAAGGGTTCTCCATCAGTTGCCATACCTAACACCCTTGCTTAGATGTTCCATTTAAACCCTCTAATCTAACCCTAGTATTAATTTTACCAGATCACAGACCCGGATCTATTCACATTCGACCATAAGACTATAATTCTTAGACTATTTTTATCCTCGAGGTAAACCTACCAGAGCGAGCTGTATTTCCTTTTACTGCTAACCTAGTTTGATGCTATGACCAGGGCCAACACTTGCAGTCAGAGTTACCTCTTAAACTGCTATTACCCTTATAAAGTTCACCTAAACCCTGATACCTATCTTTCCAACTTCTTCTTCATCATCCCCTACTAGCCACAACTTGGAACTAACCAACTTTCTAGACTCCCAATTCAGATGGCCTGATATGGTATACTTATGTATCCTTTTTCCTTTGGCGATTCCAGCAGCCTGGTTGGTTATGTGCTCCTCTACACATCTTTGTCATTTAGTTTATCCGACAGTTCCTATAAAGGTGTTTCATGGGCTTCTGTCAGTCCAATAGCACTATCAAAAGTTTGTGCTACCTCTTTACTTGGAATTTCCAAGTAAGTTTCTGTCTCTTCAGTTTTTTAGCCTTCTACGCTCGGTGGTCTTATCATGGGTTTGCCCGAAGCCTTATATGATACTGGTTTTACATTCCTCTATGTACATGTACCATGTAATGTTACACTTCGCATAGATGCCCCGAGCTTCCAATGTCAGGTAGGACCTGACTTGATGTACCTAAGGTTACAGATGCCCAAAACCCAACTGATCAACAAGAGACAGTTACTGTAATACAGGTATAATTTCCAAAATTTGTCATCCATGGGAATTGAACCTTAGACCTGCCACTTGAGGGTTGACAACCTATCCACTTCACTAGGTCACCACACCCTTAAAAAATAGCATTAATTAAGAAGAACTATTATTCTATTGTTTTAAAGAATTTACTATAATCCTTTTATAAACAAAATAGTCTTAGACTTTTTAAAATACACTTTGACTACAAAGTGGACTATCAGTTTGCTTTAACCAAAGTTTCAACAACTCCAAATCTCTGTATCTGTACTAGCATATATGAATGACATATTTTGAATAGCCAAATTCAAAAAAGAATTACAATCAATTATTACTACAACTATCTTTTTTTACTATATAGCAAATATTTAAATTAATTTAACTAAATTAATTTTTACTTCAAATACACCATCTACAGTTTCTATTTACTTCTTTAGCTTATCACTTACACCAATCTCTACCAACCAACTATTTAAATTTTTAGGATGTTGATTTACTTTTAATAATTTATATACAAAACAAAACCAACTAATTTATGATAAAACAATTTAAATTATCAATATTACAGGCACTAAAAAAATTACAGACAAACAAGCCATATATATTACTAATATGTAATTATTTCTATTATTAAATACAGACTATATAATATTATTTTTAAGCATTTTATCTGTGATAAACTTTTGTCCAAATATTTTATTATGATCAAATATAAAGCTGAACTCTCTTATACTAGTTTCAATAACATTATGCTAAATCTTTATTTATATAACATATATAATATCTAGGATATTTAACTACAATATTATATATCTTGTTTCTAACAAAGAATTAACAACTCAAAGATTCTTAATATTTCTACTAAAATTAAATTATAGCAACTTCAAAACAACCTTTGGTCTGCTATTAATATTTTTTAGCATAGCCAACCACTTATAGATAAACTCAACAAACTTGCATTAACTTTAAAATTATACAACTTTTACAACATCTTGGCATTTTAATCATAGCAAATTTTAATATTTTGTGGCCTAATACTATTCATGATAGCTACCAATTACTGAAACTAATACTCAGTTAACACCTTAAATATTATACTTTTAGAAAATAACTTTGCAAAAACAATATACTTTATTTGGAACAATTATACATTACAGATAACAGTACACTTTTCAAATAGCATTACCTCTTACTAAGACTTTATT
Organism: Cetraspora pellucida; assembly: GCA_910591915.1. Classification (NCBI taxonomy): domain Eukaryota; kingdom Fungi; phylum Glomeromycota; class Glomeromycetes; order Diversisporales; family Gigasporaceae; genus Cetraspora; species Cetraspora pellucida. The sequence goes on along the minus strand of CAJVQA010005025.1, from coordinate 7,077 downwards.
ATTTAACAAAAAAAAGGCAACCTTTTTGGTTTACTTATTTGGAAAACACAATTCTATTTGATAGGAATTTACTGTTCAATTCTTTTGCACTTTTAACCTTTTAAAATTAATGTCTTTACATATAACACATTTTACTAATTAAGAAAAAACTCAAACCTTGGCTACTTATCTATAATAATGATAATGATAAAATCATTATTGGCAAAATCAGCAAATATTTTCAAAATACAAACCAGTTTTCTATATTATATTAGAATTTTAATATTGATTTAAAACATAATTACTACTATTTTCTCTTAGATTTAAACTGCATATTATATACTAAATGCTATTTTAACTCAAATAGAATTAACCAAACATGCACAATTAACATTTTAGCAACTATTTGTATTAGCTTTCTAGAAAAAAAAACTTCTAAACTCAAACTTAATGCTAACTATCTGGACCTTATTTATTCAACAATAATAAATATTCTTTATAAATTTTATATAACTATTTTATTATCAATATATTAAACACAACTATTACAGAAATTTTTAAATTAAAAGTGTGGTGACCTAGTAAAGTAGATAGGTTGTTAATCCCATGGCAGGTTTAGAGTTCAAATTCCAGTGATAGTAAAAATTTGCAATTCTTTTTGTATTATAGTTAACTGTTTTTTGTGATTGGTTGGGATTAGATACCTATAACCTATGTCATATCAGCATAACTAGAAGGTCTAGACATTTGTACAATGTTGTATAAAGAAACACAAACTAGTACTGAGCAGTGTAAGTCTAAGTAAGTCTTTAGAATATATAAATCACAGGAACCAGATAGAAAGACAGAAGCCTACTTGAAAGATCCAAGTAAAGAGATAATCTGAACTTTTGACAGTATTACTGTAAAGACTAAACTTATGAAACAAAGCTAAAACTTATAAAACTAGACAAACATGCCAGTTTTTGAGAAAAAACCAGATAAACCAACCAGGTTGCTGAAATTTCTAAATTTTGAAGAAAAAAGGTACATGCTAGCAAACATGTAAACCAGAAATGTATAGTTATAATCTACCTTTCTAGACTATTTGGAATGGCAACTTAGTATAATTTGAATTAAATACCAAAGTAATAAGAATATATTGTAAAGTCAGTACTGGGATTGGAGTGAACTTTACAAGGACATAGCAGTTTAATGATATGCTCTAACTGTCAATGTTAGTCTTGACTATAGCAATACTGAGTTAGCTGTAAGAATAAAATACAAAAGATTCTAGAAGGTTTAGTACAAGGTCAAAGTTTTCAATAAACTGCTTTAAAGACTTAGTGGCCATAGTATATTTTCATTAATATTAGTTAGAGTTATTGGTAGACAGAAGTAAATGGGTAGATATAGAAACTAGAATAGTTAAATAGGGAACTTACAAGCAAGTTCCAAGTATAGCACTAATGTAAAACCTTTGAATAAACTACTTAAATTAAACAATAACTAAAGTTGTATAAGTAGCTAGTTGTATACTCTTTCTATAGTTGCTCTTTGTAGTTATAATGCAATTATTAGCCAAATATATTATTAATAAAATTCTGGGTCACAAGTACTCATCTTAATATTTAAAAAAAAAAAACTTTAAATTCAATGACTGCTTAAATAAACTTAAAAAAATTTTTCAAAACAATCTGTTATATAAGGAATTTATTATTTTTTTTTTTGGTATTAAGGTAACCTCTTTGGTCTTTTGACTTTTATTAATCACTTATCAGTATTGTGCTTCAATGAACCACTACAGAAGAGTGTACAATTGGCTACATGTGTAACTTTTCTATATTACTTATTTAAGGAGTCTGCTTGAAGGTCCCCTACCAATTGCTATACCTAACACCTCTGCTTGGATGTTTCACTTTAAACCTTCTGAACCTGTAATCTGTGTTAATATCACTGGTTTATTTCAGATGCCCAGATCATCATCTCAACCTTAGGACTAATTTATCTTCAAGATAAACTCTCCAGAGCCTTCTGTACCTATTTTTACAGCTGACCTAGGTATCGCTATGACAGAACCAACACTTGCGGTTAGGACTGACCATTAAACTGCTATGCTCTTGTAGAGTTCACACAAATTCCAGCATCTACTTCACAGCATATATGAAATACTTTAGTATACCTCTGCTGGTTTACAAAACTCCCAATCCAGATTGCCCAGTAGGACTTACAACTGGTTTATTGATATATCAGATCAGTCTGATATCCTTTTCCTTTGGCTTGATCTGGCAGCCAGATTGATGGTACCCCCTATCTAGAGGTTTTTGCCCATCTGGTTACTTTGACCTTGGTATTTATTTCATAAGGCTAGCCTTTACAGTAAGGCTGTCGAAGATCTGACTATCTCTCTACTCAGGTCTTCCCAAATAGACTTCTTGTTACTCAATTTCAATGGATTTACATGGCCACAAGGACTTATTTAGTGTTTGCACTACTTATTAACAGTTTGCATTCCTTCGTGTAACCACAACCTTGTCCCAAAGGACAATGTCATGTGACCTATTACACGAATGCCCCATGACCTACCAGTCCTGCTGGTGCGACTGCTATTACAGATATCCTAACCTAATCATTAGTAACAGTTAACATAATATGAATATTACATAGGTAATTATTCAAATTTTCACTATCGATGGGATTTAAATACCCAATCTACCACTTGAAGGATTGACAACCTGATTACTTTACTAGGTCACCACATCCTTTAAGAAATTCACTTTTATACAAATGAATCTATAACTAATATTAAAACTAAATAAAACTTAATGGGCATTAGATAGGTCCAAGTTAACAATGACAACTAAATTTTTTATAAATTTTTAACTAAAATTTACTCTGGCTATTAGCTTATAAGACAGAGCTCTTTTCTATCTTATTAGCAATCTTAACTATATCTTGTAATGTAACACTTCAAATCTATGCTAACTAACAATCTGTTATTTTAAAATTTTACAAACTTTCTATTTAACTTAACAATCTTAACAAACCTTTTAAATTTAATATATAGCTTTTATGACATACTTTTCTTAATATAATTAAATCCTTTAATTTAAACATCAACTTTTACAAAGTTCAGATATATACAAATAATACTTTAATAATATGGCTAATTCATTAGCAAAATAGTACACTTTTTCTTTGTCTTTAATTTTTCAATATAAAATATTTACAATTATTTTCATATCTTACAATAGAAACAAAATTCTGTTGAGCTCTCTAATAGATATTTTATTAAAAATATTTGCAAAACTTACATATTGATAATGTGGTCTTTACAAAAAAGAAACAATAAATGAGCCTATATTAATTACTTCATAGCTTAAAAATCTACATGACTATATCTTAATTATAACCAAAAATTTTTATTTAAATTTTTTTTTTTTTTTTTAAAGAGAGGTTTATCCTCTATCTCATTATTAATTAGTCAAATTACATATATAAGATACATGTTGAAGAAACTAAACTAGGGGAGATGGAGATAAAAGCTACTTTATTCTTAACCTATTCTTTGCTAAAATAGTCGATAAACTCTAGTCTTTGATAAGATGATAAAGAGAAGATTGTCCATTAGTAATAAATTGCTGTTTTCTTTCATTTAATACTGATATTGGGATTGGTTTAGTTTTAACTAGTGTTGGAGGTTGTAAGGGTGTAGGGTTGAGAAAACTGGATTATGTTATACTATTCTTAAGGTAAGCCAAAGCTCTTTATATATTGTAGTAATAATATTATGATATATGAAAGGAGCATATTTATTTTTTTGTTTGTTGTTTTTAAAAGGTGCCAGTATCTTAGTCATTATTAGTCCTAGTGTCATATATTTGTTAATGTGATTTGAGATAAAGGCTTGAGTAAATCTATATATTTTATAGCATAGTATTTCCAAGTCATTTGATGTTTTCTGCACTGTATCCTTTATTAAGATTATAAGATATGTATAATTTCAGAAGCAAGTTAAGAAGTATATTATATTCTCTGGTGCACTATAGCACCTTGAACAAAGATAGTTTGGATATTTGGTAGCATTTCTCCAGTAGAGCAGAAGATGTATAAGTAATTCTTCTGAGAGTATTTTTATTTTAAGTTTTTTAGTGCTGAAGAGAAAGGATCAGTTACTAAGATGAGAGGTTTTTCTTCATATGATAAGTATTGCAGTGTTAGTAACCAGTTAATCTTGTTTTGTGAGGTGTGCCAAGATGAAATCCACTGTTGGTTAAACCAAACTATTTTGTTTGTAATTTGGTGAATTTGTTTCAATATAGTTTTTAATAAATATGTACAAGGGTTGCCAAGAAGCTTTGGAATGAAGCAGTTATATAAGAATTTTTGCAGTATAGAATCTAGTAAAAATATGTTGTTTTGTGTTTGCAGAATTTTGAGTTCTTTGTTCAATGTAATTGTTAGAGTTTGATTATATATTATTGCTTTTAGAATCAGAAGAAGGCAGAGTAGTTTCAAATATAATAATCTATTGATCTGTTAAATATAGTACACCCTTGATTAAAAGTGGTTTAATTGAAGCAATTTTGTCTATATTATCAAAGGTTTCTCTGATTTTTCTAAGATAAGGTCTTTGTTACCTAATAGAATATTTCTGATTTTGATTAGAAGAAAGAATCTTCTTGAATTAGAAGGAATGTAGCCATAGTATGTTCTGTTAAAAATTTATATTCTTTTAGAAGCATAAAGCTTCAGTTTTTTCTTGTTTGAGAATACTAGTTTTAAATGAGTATATGCACTCTTATTAATATGTGGCTTAGCTGCTATTATGTTACACCTTGTGGTTTCATAAAGTGAGACTATAATTTTATTTAGTAAGCCTGTCAGATATTGGATGTCTATGATAAGAGCATTATTATTTCTTGATTTTATATTATTTCTTGGTAAGAAAGAAAAAAAGATTAACTGTTTTCTTTTAACTTTAGCAAAGAGACTTATCCAAGATTTGTTTGCAGTTTCTTTGCTTTTGTTTACTTTAATTAAGCTTGGTTCAGTTAGTGGTTTCTTATATGGATTTATGTGTGTTGTTATTATTAGTACTGAGTTTTTATTGTTGTTAGATTCTTCATTATATGTCTCAAAAATAGACATGTTCAGTTTATTGTTTTGGTTTTCTCTTTTTTTAGAGAAACCTTCTATATTTTCTAAAGAGACTTGTTTATCTCAACTAAGTATGTTGTTATTATTAGTGTTTTGTTGTGCAAAAACTACTAAAGCTGTTGGGTAACTGTTTGCTGTTGTAATTTTTTCTTTAGAGTAAAAGCCTTTTTTGTTGTATGCTGTAAGTTGTTTTATATTGAAGTAGTTAGTAAACTTAATTTTCTTGTGTTTATAGACTTTAAAAATAAAAGTACTATGTTTTTTAGAAACAAGAGAAGATACCTCTGTTCTGATATTGTTTCTGAAGATAAAAGAACTCTTAGATAGATTAATTTTGTCTCTTCTAAATTACTCTCAATCCTAAACACAAGTAGTCAAGAGAGAAAGATCATCGATCTTTAACATAGTATTTTTTAAAAGCTTTATATAAATTATTGCAATTAGACTATAGCATCAAATAAAGTTTAATAACTTGTTTACAAAGGCCTTAAATATCTACAAAAAACAATACAATATATTGGCAACAAATAAAAAAAATTGTATTCAAAATTTTAAATTATTATAAATAAAACTAGCAACAGATTATCTGACTAATCTAAACTTTAATTTAATAAATGCATATAAGATTACAAAATACATCTTTTACTTAACAAAATTTACAAAATTTTATAACAATTAATCTTTGATACAACTAGAAAAATAATATCAGGTTTTACTAATGATATGCTAATACCATTATTTTTAGAACTTAAATTAATTTCTAGTTACTTAAAGAAAGCTATTCTTTTTAGTCTACCTATTTCAAATTATCAAATTATTGCACCTGTAGCTAAGACTCTATTTCTAATATTTTTATTTAATAAAATATCTAAAATATATAGTATATTTCAAATAATTATAAACCTCTATTAAATTTATATAAACATCTAAATAATAAAGTATATAATCTTTTTTCTATTATAAACAAAGCAGATTTGCAAAACCTAGCTCAATACAAAAAAATTTTACAGAAATTCTATATTTTTTAATAAATTTTACCTAGTTATTTTAAGTTATTAGCCATTAGTTTCAACTTTATAAAACATAAAACCTAGACTAAAAGAAATTTTTTTTCTTACTTAAAGGCTAAAAAGACTTTAAAAAACATATTATACTTTTATAAATAAATTATTTATTTACAAGACTACAAATGTCTACATTATTTTACACAGATGACTATCTTAAAACTTTTTAAATTTAAAAATATTAGAATTTATTTTTTCTTTACAATCTGCAAAAAAAGTTGACTTATTTATAAAAAAAGTTTTATCTATATATAGCATTTTAATACTACTATCAAAAACATATTGTAACTTTAAATATATATTGTAGAACTTTCAAACCTACCAAAAGGTGCCAAACTAGTTATAGCAGTAACCCTAATTCTACTAATATTAACTTCTAAGAAGCTAAGTATTGTAGTTAAAGTACTATATGAGTATTACTACTTTTATACTATATTTTAATTCTAAATAAATATTTAAAAAATAACTAAAATAAGCATTATACTAGATAAATTATTTTTAATAATTAAAAATTTTAATTAGTACTAATAAAAAAAAATTAATAATATAAAAGTTTTTATTAAAAAACACTATATCTTTTTAGTTTTAGAAACTTTTTGACAATATTAAAATAGAAAAGTTCTGATACTCCTTTAAGCTTACTTAGTATACTAATTAAAACTCATATTTTAAAGAAAATACATAACTTAAAACACAACACACTAGGTTATAGACTAAAACTGCCAAACTAATCTGTAAATATCTAAAATGTACATAGATTACTTACAATATTTTAATATAATAATATCTTAATAAAGAGTGCCATATATATGAAATACAAAAACTCTTTCCGTAAATCCTTTTTACACAAAAATAACTAAAAATCCGTCAGTACTAAAATCGTCAATACCTGGTT
>CAJVQA010005024.1:0-16723 GCA_910591915.1 Cetraspora pellucida | reverse complement strand
ATCGCCAAAATGCTTGAAGTATGTGAAATATACATAAAAGCTGATTTGTTCCTGGCCAACATAGTTGTAATGCATTACAAATTGCATTAGAATCATCAGTAATAATTGTTACTGGCCCAATATTTGGATTGCGATCAAAAAAAGCATTTTGTGGTAAAATAGTCTTTAGCATATTAATTGCACGCTCAATAGTAATTTCCGTCTCTTCAGATGTAAGAAAAATACCTAATGGTAGACCACCTGCAATGCAGCTTGTATAAAGAAGAAAGATTGATATATTAAGTAGATCAAAACTAGCTGATGCATCAAGATAACATAACTCTCCAGCTTGTCGGATCTTTTCATGAACTCTTTTCATAAGTCTAGTAACAATACATAAAATAAAAGCTGTGCTTTTTTGAGAATTATATTCTTGCAAATAAGCAGTTTCTTTTCCAGATTTATTATATATATCAACCTCTTGCTTAAGTCGTACAAACATTGCAGCACCATTTCGCTCACCATATTCTTTTGATTCAAATATACGATATAGTCTTGAAATATATGAATAATCAGGATTAATGGCTCGATCAGCTAACATAGTAACTAGTTCTTCATTAGTATTTGCACTTAAATGTAAATCATCTTGATAAGTATGCCAAGCTGATGCCGCATTATGCCCATTATGAAATAGTTGATAATATTTATCATTTGTACTATTATTTACAGGTCGAAACCCAAGTGCTTCTGCAGAATTCGTAACATAATTATGTATAAAATTGAGCTTAATTTCTAGAGAATACATTTGCTCTAAACGTGAACATTTAATTCACATTTCCAAAGAAGCTTTACAATTTGTATCACGTGCACGTTTACTATTAACTCTTTTTGGCAATGGATTTCCTTGCTTTTTTTTAACCTCATGACTGTGCATGCAATGCCGTAATTCATGAAACAAAACACGTTTGCCAGTAATTTTAAAACCACGTGAAATTCGCATTGTAGTTTTAGTTTTTTCCTGAAATGCTACTAGCCATTCTTGTGCTTTTTCTTTTGATTGAATGTTTGTAAAACAATGGATATAAAATTGCAGAATTTGGATACCTTCATCAATTTTAATATTAGGTATTTTAGAAAATTCTTGAATCAAATAATTATAATTTGAAGGTAAAAATTTTCTAAATATTGTAAAAGTTCATTGCTATCTTTTTGAGTCATTTTAACAGTTTGCATAAATTCTATATTAGGTACTTGTAAAGACGCTTCCTTAACTTGTGCCATTCTTATTCGAAAATAATTAGTTTGGGATTGAAGTCGAATTTATTTTATTTATTAACGTTAATCAAATAAAAATTTGAAATTGAATTTTTTTTTTAATAAAATATCAAATGATTTTATTAATAATCATATTTTAATGATTTTTTTTTTTACGTTGATTAATTCGGAGATCGGAGATTAATAATAACCTGTCCCAGATTTTTTATTTGCTCTCTATTTTTACTGTTCAAGTTTCTTTTTACCATTAATATTCATTTTTATAATATATATTTATAGTCAAATGATTTGACTCACGTTAAACAACTAACATAACTACGTCATAAATTTAGGTAGTGTAAATTCGCCTTAGTGGTACAATTATTATTATTGTATCTCGAATTTTAGTAAATCGGCCAATCTGATTGCAAAAAAAGAATATGTTATAAGGCGAAGCGAGAGTATTAATTTATCCGTTAAATTTACTCTTGTTTCATAGAAAGTTAATCTACCCGAGCTTTTGATTTATCAATTGTGTAATTATTCGGAATCATCTATGAATTTGAACTTTCATTCCTATTTCATTTTCAAACATTAGAGTAACTTATTTCGAAAAATAAGTGGGAGTTTAAAATTTCGACTCAGGGAATCAAATAGGTGCACATGTTAATAAAATTACCGTTCAGATTGGGCTAAAACACCCAAGGTCTTTACAATTTAAGCTGTATATATGGATAGTATAGCCGGAGGGATACTATGGTCAGCGTAGGGGTGTATAAGTTGCACTATATGAGCGCTGCGGTAATATTTTATATACTAAATATCCGAGTATTTTACATACTCACGTGCAATTAATCCGTCCTTAATACCTAGGGTAAATGATTATATAAATAATTTTATACGTTAAAAAAAATAATATTTGTGGATCACATGTTTTGACGTGAATACATCACTTATTTTATCTGCCCTATTCTATTTATCGTTATTAAATCATAAAATTCTCCAAATAACGGAATGGACGACATTTCGAAAATCGTGACCCCAAAAATATTGTTATATGTTAACAGTCCGATCTGGTTCAATCAAGTCTATTCAATCGGGTCTGGTATTAATGATCATATTTTTTAATTTAAACATATACATTTAAAGACTAGCTATGAGATTTAGGATTATAAAAGCAAGAAATTTACATATAATAATTATAAAATATACAATATTATAAGCCCCAATTTCTTAAAAAAACTGATTTAAACCGATTAAAGTGCAGTAAATTTAAAAATGATTTGTTGAAAGAACCTAATCTAACTATTATTATAGAATATAAGTACATATTGATGATAGATGTTTTATTAAATCGAAATATTGTACAAATTTAATTATATTTTACACTAATTAAAATAATGGTATGAATGATTATTTAGAACAAATTGACATAATATAATATAGTATATAGTACAGTAAACTAATAATATAAACTATGAATAAAATATTTTAATTATGCTACCCTAATATCGAAAGGTATATTACATTACTACAAACAACTTTTTTTTCTCCAAATGCATACCTATAAATGCAAGTAAAGCTCTGTTACATCTTGTAATAGCATCTAGACCGCATCCCCTTTTAAGTGTAAACTTGTAGCTAGTCCCAAGAGGATGTATTCAGGGAAGTCGTCCGTATACGTTGTCTTAATCCAATCCTTCGAAATAATCGAAAGAGAACTTCGAATGCAATATCAAGTATAAAACCAAGAATACGACACCAAAAGTGAATTAACTATTAGTTTCGAAGATGTTAATGAATTTTTTATGTATATAATTTCAATGATGATGTCAGCAATATTTTTTTTATAGGTGATGCTAGGGTCGTTACCTCAGAATGCATTTATAGTAACTCGTAATTCCGTATTTATTTTCACTCATAGCTTCGTTTTCTATAATTACTATATCTTCAATCCCATCCTCATCCATGACTTCAGTTTCATTTTTATTCATATCTTCATTCATAATATTATCTTTATCTTCATTCATAACTTCATCTTTATATTCATTCATAACCTCATCATTATTTATAACCTCATCTTTATCTTTATTCATAATTTCAACTTTGTTTATAACTTCACTTTTATCTTCATTCATGGCTTCGTCACCATCTTTATTCATAACCTCGTCTTTATCTTCTTTCATAACTTCACTTTTATCTTCATCCATGGCTTCGCTGTTATTTTTATTCATAACTTCGTCTTTATCTTCTTTCATAACTTCGTCTTTATCTTCTTTCATAACTTCGTCTTTATCTTCTTTCATAACTTCGTCTTTATTTTCTTTCATAACTTCACTTTTATCTTCATTCATGGCTTCGCTGTTATCTTTATTTATAGCCTCTTTATCTTTATTCATAACCTCATATTTATCTTTATTTATAACCTCAGCTTTATCTTCATTCATAACCTCAGCTTTATCTTCATTCATAACCTCATTATCATCTTCATTCATGGCCTCACTTTTATCTTTGTTCGTAAACTCATTCTTATTCTCACTCATAACTTCGTTATTGAATTCATTCACAACTTTATCCTCATCTCCACCCATAACTTCGATTTTATTATCCTTCTTAATATCATCTATAACTTTGATTTTATTATCCTTCTTAATATCATCTATAGCTTCGATTTTATTCTCCTTCTTAATATCATCTATAGCTTCGATTTTATCATACTTCTTAATATCATCAACATTATCCTTAGCGGAATTCAATTGTCTCAGTAAATTAGCCGCTTTTTCATAACCATTATCTGCGGATAGTTTTAAATACTTCATTCCAAGGTCCTTATCTGATTGTACTCTAAGTTTTCCGTTAATATAAATATCCGCCAAATAGTACATTGCATTAGCGTTTTTATTATTAGCAGCCAATTTAAAATAATGTATAATTTCAGTTCTGTTCTCTTCTTTTTTAGGTTCAGGATCATCTTTTTTAAGTTCTGAAAGTAATGCAACTGCATACCGACATTGTGCATCAGAATGATCATTATCTGCTGCTTCTTTAAAAAGTTTTTTTGCTTGTTCCTTATTTATTTCTATAACATCATATCCATAAGTTAAATAATATCCTAACCAATATTTTGCAATTGGATCACCAAGTCTAGAATTTTCTTCGAAACAATTCAAAGCAGCTTTGTGATCTCGACTTTTATGAAGTTCAATTCCTTTTTCAAGTGGTATTAAAAAATCAACTGGTAGACTATCCACTTCCGTTGTTTTTTCAACTTTTGTTGCTTTATCTTGCAAATGAGTTGATAATGTTTCAGGTACTGGAAAGTTTACAACTAATTGTTCAAGTTTTAAATGTAAGCTTGTAAGAGATATTCGCTGATGTGGTTTATGATGCCACACTATTTGTCAATTAAATAAAATAATGTCAATATATCTATATGTAAATAAAATAATGCTCATTTTATTTATTTAAAATAAACTTACTCTTGTTAATAATTTTAATAAATTCTTGTTGAATTTCTTTATCATTAGGATTATTAAAACTTTTAAATGAAAGCTTTTCTCGTTTACCACTTAAAACATGATTGGAAATTTCTTTAACCTCCAAATTTTCATAAGGCAACTTTTCATACCAAAGTTCCCATATTAGCATACCAAAACTAATTTTTAAAAATAATAAGTTATTAATGAGTGAGTGAACGTAAATATGAGTGATTAAACAATAAATACCTAAACATTTCACAACTAAATGTGTATGTATTTTCATCACGTCTATATTTTTCATATCTTTCAAGCTGTTCGGGGGCCATCCAACGAATTATGTCTGTTACTAAACCTGAAAGATTTCTGACCTTCACATTCACATTTACTTCACGAGTACATTTGAAATTTCCAAGTTTTGGAATTAAATCATTTGATATCTATAATTTTAATACATTAATAAATTGATTAATTCTCAATATATCAAATCACCCAGTTAATATAATTTTAATTATATTTACAAAAATATTCCCGCATCTAAGGTCATGATGAAAGATATTTAGTCTACGTAGAAATACAATTCCACGACAGATATCTCGAACAATTTGCATTTTCCTAGTCCAAGGAATATCGTAAGTGTTATAAAGCTCTTTTAAAGTTCCATGATAAGTCCATTCAATTACTATCACTTTAATATTATCGACTCTTGAGAGACCATAAAAACGAAGAATATATTGTGATTGTAATTTTTCAAGAATTGATAATTCAGTTTCTTGATTCTTATAATCACCAATAGGTTTGCATGCAGCTTCAAAATCACCATATAACTTCTTAACTACACGACCACGATGATTTTCAATTTGAATAAGAGGTTCAACTAATTCATCTGGATGTATCCGTTTTGCATGAATATCATTTGGTTGTTTAGCCGTTTGGATTTTTATTATGGATATTTCTTGAGCTATTATATCGATTTTTCGATTTTCCTCGCAATCAATATTTTGAAGAGTCTAACAAATAGATTAAAATAAAATTTAATTATCATTTCCTAATTCTAAGCTCTCAAATGTCTTCTTTTATTTTTCTTAGTGATTTCATAATTCTCATTTCACTTATTTTAGCAATTTTTGTTTTTTCTCTTGCAGAATGTTCTTGCAGAAAAAGACATGTTTGAAAGATTATGATATTTTTAAATATTAATTATTACTTACTTCTTCAACTTCTTTTAAATCTTTATCAACCTTTTCGTCAAAATTGCTATTACCTTTATTAACGACTTTTAAGTCAAATTGTAAACTCTTTATACACTCATCAAATTCGTTAATTAATTTTTCATATTTATTCTTAACTTCTTTTGCGTTAAGATACTTTTTATAACCTCTAAATGTTGATATATTCCTAGTATATTCTTTAATATTCGTTAGAGCAATTTTAAAACTTTTGAAATTCATATAATAACTGTTTTGAATAAAATTTCTCATATTATTATCAATGTCTATCATCATTATATTCATATTGAATTCAGCCGTTCTTACTCTATTCATTATTATAGAGCAAATTTCTTTATTACATTCTGCATTCTCATAAATTCTAAGTATATCATTACCTAGATATTTCACTGAATTCATTAAAGGTATATAGTGAGATAAAATTTCAGTAACAGATAAATTCATCATATAATCTTGTTTTTCTTGCTTTGATTCCTGTTCAATTTCCATGATTATAATTTTATTAAAGTTCTTAAGTTATTTGAATCTTTTAAATATGTGTTATCTTTGAGTAAACCAAAATGTTTTTAAGGTTCCCATCGCAAGTATTTACGTAAAAAATAGTTACACAGTTTACAATTTATAATCACCTGTACTTTGTATCGCGACTACGTATACGGAAATCATTTACTTAATTTACGGCATTATTGATCCCGATAGTTAAACTTCCGGGTAACATTAAACCTTGCATAATAATCAGCATAATAGTCAGTATAATAGTAATTTTACTGATATTCACACATGTACAAGATGATGATTTAAAATGGAAATTTTATGTTGATATTTGTCATTCTCGTGTTACTCATGTATCTTTTCCTATGATGCCCAAAGAAGCTTGACGTTAAAATTAACGTTAACATTAAGTAGAAACATATTTCATAAAAACTAAATAACAAATGCACCATCAAAATTTCATGAAGTTTCGTTGGTTATACTTGCATATAAAATTGAGATTAGTTATATGGACTTATGTAGGGCCTCGGAACAATCGGTCCGGTTGATCAATTGAACTATCTACCAAATATAGCGACGGATATTTTATTTAACTTTACCGAAAACCGAATACTTTTCCATTCAGAAAACGTTTACTAATATTCATTCTGAGGATTATAAAACTTTTCGTTTTCTTTCTCTTATTTAAAGATTTATAAAAGGCTATGACTTTGTTGACTTTTTTCAAAAAAGACTATTTGTTTTTTTGTATTAGCATAATAAAAAAGATATGAATTTTTGATGCAGTTAAAGTACAATAAGGTTACTGTTAAAGTATAATAAGATTACTGTTAAAGTATAACAAGTTTTCAATTTTACTTCGGTAGATACTAGAGATAGGAACCGAAACCCAAAACTACGAGTTTAGATTAGAGTTAGGATATAGTTTAGGGTTTATGTCTCTAACCTAAACTTGTTGTTTCGGTTCCCATCTCTAGTAGGGCACTAGTACTAGCGTAATTTGCTATAATTTTTTCCGTAACTTTTAGTAACTTATTATAGTTATTACATATTGCAGAGATAGTTACGGCAGTTTCACTTGCATGTCTAGCGCTAGTAGTTACGTACGTACCTTAGATTGGTTAGATTACAATTGCCATCTAAAGTTAATTTTGATCTTGTAGAATGATTACTAATTTCTCTTAACCTGAAATTACAAGTTTTATATACTTAATGACAAGTTATACCATAAATACAATCGAATATCTAATAGGATTCAAAGTCACTACAGTTTTAATATCAACACTGAAATAGCAATTATTTGTAACGCTCTATAGTTTGGTTATTTACGCAGTAGGGATGTGATTGATTATTTTATAATCGTTTATAGAATTAGAATTGATTCATATTTCTGTCTAATCGTTATAATTCTTTGTATAACCGATTACATATTTTTAGAATTAATTTTAGAATTAGAATTAATTCTAAAGCACCATCAATTCGGACTTGTGAGTCGATAGCATAGTTGTTGCGCTCCCGGGTCCCAATCGCAAGGGTGCCAGTTCGAGTTATACTGACGGACAAAAATCGAATCAGGATCATAATTGAAGTTCAGCCACATACTCTTATGGGACGCTTCAAGGTAAATACGAAAAACAAGAAACTCCCAGAAAAAGTACAGTTCCGGTAAAATCCGGTTGTGGAAACTAGGAAAAAAAAAGCAATATTCACAGTATTCGAAAATCCTAATATCTCCACTTTCAGGCAAGAAAATATAAATGGCTATGTGTTTGTTACTGAGAATTATAGGGCGCATTACTTTATTAATACTTTAAGCCTATCGCTATAATTTTTATTCAGTCATTTGTTAATAGCTGGCTTTTTAATGCTATAAAAATATATACGATTGTAAAATGAACGGATATAAGGAAAAATGAGGTGATTTGGAGCTTCTTTCTCGCACTTAAGAGTCGTAACCAAACATTCTTAATATTATGCCCTTTAAATAACTTCTTGGAAATATGATTAAAATATTTGTGACTATATTTTCTTGCAGCTGTTCACATAAATTCTGGGACAAATTAAAAATCTGCTCGTTACCTGAGATAATTTTGGTTTGACCAGAATGAAAATTCAATTATTCTGATGTGGAAAGTTGAATAAATTACAAGACGAAGCCGAAAAGATTTCTGCTAACGACAAATTTTTCAATTTGCCCCAGTTTATGAGAACGGTTGTAATGATTTCGTTCAGAGCATTGCTTAGAATTTCAGCACACCCCAACGTAGGGTACCTATTATTGTGGCCCGTCTCGGCTCACATTTAATTTTACAATTGTTTTCATAAATTCTGGAAAATCTGTCAAAAATTGTATTCGCCGATTCGACAAACTATTGATTCGAATGTGATTACATCCGAATCAAAACTTATCGAACAGGCAAATATTCGGTCGGTCAATTTTTTGCTAGATTTTCCAGAATTTATGAAACAGCTGTAAAAGTTTTGCCGGTCCGGCCCGCTTATATATCTAATTTTCTTCGGGCTGGCCCGGCGCGAATATATATGGGCTAGGTGCTGCAAAAAGGAAGTTACAAACTTCACAACAACAACAACTCAACTGTTATAGATTCTCAAAGCACTTTACACGCACACACTTGCAAATCTTGTTCACGAAAGTATGAACATCGCCACCCGATGAAATCGATTGACCATGTCCAAATCGATTATCAATATCCTTTCGAAGATTGCGAAATGTGGTTAGGCAATGACCCACGGAGGACCATTAAGCTCAAAGTCAACAAACGCAACGACAATCACCCAAATGAGACACGGTTACAAAAATGTGTCCGGATTGGTCATCGCGAAAGCGTGTTGGAGTGTGACATTCCCCAACATTACCGCTTACAAAAACCGCGTAACAACAAACGTTACGATCGCGCAGTCCCTTAGAGTGAACGTGCCATCATTGAACTGATGGTGCCCGGGGTACAGGCAAAATGTCCTTGCGAACGGCGCGCCTGCAGAAATGCATGAGGCAACAAGAAATCGGCACGTACCAAAATTAATATATTGACAGAGGTAATTACCACAAAGGTATAGGGGAACAGCGAAGAAATTCATCTCAAAAACAAGTTTGTCCCCTCAATTACACCATGACGTCTGACCAGCTCAAAGTGCTCCATGAACGATTTCCAGAATGGCACTTTGAAACCAGCACTGGCGGACATGACCATCCGATCGCTCACACTTCAACCATGGTCAATTCATACATGTTGACCACGCGCATGGCGAGTCGTTACAATTGTATCATGGACATCTATGGTAACCCTACATATAACAACCGGCTCTTGACCCCCCAACACCGCATTGTGACTCAATGCTACAAAATGGATGATGGTGACCAGATCAGGGAAAACACCAAACCAAATTGACAATTTTTTCAAAACTTTTTTTTTAAGCCTAACTAATACAAAATTAGCTCAAGAATATTTTTTTACTTAAGAGACAAATACTGTTATCTTAATAAAATTTTGCTGTATAACTCTTTAAAATTTGCATTTTCTTATTATTTATTATAAGATTTATAACATAAAAATTGATTTTCTGAAGATCTTTTTTTTTGTCAATTTCGTTCCTTTTTGCATATATTTTTCTTCAGGCCGGCTCGCCCCGGCCCGGCCCAGCACGCAAAATTTATTATATAAAGTTTTGAAAATTTTTGGTCCGCTCTGGCCTGCAGTTATAAAATTCTGCTTCAAGTCCAGCCCGCAAAAATCTACGTGCCGGGTAGGGCCATGGAACCCAATGCAGACCTCTACTCCAACGTGTATCTTTAGCTTTGCGTTTGTTTATTCAGTCGATTATTATCAATTCAGCTAACAAACCTTATGTATCATAATTAAAGGTTCAAGTTTCGACCTTTGTGGCATCTTAATTATATATTTACAAGATTTATGATGCAAATCAGTCTTATTTCAAAAGTTCTGAGATATTATTTATTGTGGTTTGTAAATTTTTTTAAAGTTTTTAGCAATTTATTATATGCATAAGGACTAATAAATTATAGAAAAATTTTGGTATAAATTGATTTTAGTATAAACTGTTAAAATAATTCATATCGTATCTTAATTTAGGTACTAATAGCAAATATCTCAAGCAGATTTCTGTTGTTACTGTTGATTTGCACTTTTTTTGGTCCTAGTATCATTTTCAATAGATTGTTCATCTAATCTGCTGCTTAAATGTTTCTTTTTATAATAAAGGTGAAGCTATATTTTGAGTATCCTCTTTTGGTCATAGATTATTATAGTATTTTTACTATTTTCAGTTTGATATTTCAATCTTAATTGGTATAATAGTTATATTGATATGTTTTACTTACTTTGTTGTAAATTTTTATTTATATTAGTATGATTAAAACTTTAGCTTGAAACTTTTAGATAAATAGAACAAATTATGTTTTCTATATATATAATTACTTCTATTTTTAAACATTTCATATCATCAGAGGTACTTTCCAGTCTTGAAATGATCATTTCTTTATTGCAAATCTTTACATTTATTGTTTCTTTTATTATTTCAGTATATGTTACCTTTTGGTATTATTATTATTATTTTTTTAAAGATGATTTCTTTAATCTTTTGATTTTATTAATAACCTTTTTGGTAATGTAATTTTATGAACTACTACAGTAGAGCATACAATTAGTTAAATGCATAACTTTTCTATATTACCTATTTAAGGAGTTCACTTAAATACTTTTCACCAATTGCTATACCTAACATCTCTGCTTGGATGTTCCACTTTAAACCTTCTGAACCTGCAACTTGTATTAATATTATTGGGTCATATCCAGATACTTAAATCATTGTCTCAATTTTAGTACTATTTTATTTTTAAAATAAACTTCTTAGAACCTTTTTATCTTTTTTATAGTAAAGCTAGTATTATTATAACAAAACCAACACTTACAATTAAAGTTTAACTATTAAACTACTGTGTCTTTATAGAGTTCATACATACTTCAGCATTTACTTTACAATATATCCAAAATACTTTAGTATACTACTACCTTTTTATCAAATTTCCAATTTAAATAGTTCATATAGGATTATAACCAGTTTATCAATATATTAGATTAACTTAATATCATTTTCCTCTGTTTTGTTTAAGCAACCTGATTGGTAATATTTCTAAAATTCTCAATCCAAAGATTCTTATCTGTTTAGATACTACAATCTTGGTATCTGTTTCATAAGACTAGTCTTTACAATAGAGTTGTTAAAGATTTGATTACCTCTCTATTCAGATCATTTTAAATGAAATTTTTGTTATCTAATTTTAACAAATTTACATGACTACAAGGACTTATCTAGTGTTTGCATTATCTAATTGTCAGTTTGCATTTCTTTGTATAATTTCATACTTATACAGATGTCTTATGACCTACCAATCATACTAATATAACTGCTATTACAGATATCTTAACCCAATTATTGATAACAATTACTATAATACAAATATTACATAGGTGATTATCCAAATTTTCATTGTTAATAAAATTTGAACATCTAACTTACCACTTAGAAGGTTGATAATCTGACTATTTCATAAGGTCACTACATCTTTTTTGGTATTATTCTTCTATTTAAGTTATCTATATTTTATACAAATTTATTTAGTATTAATTGTTGTTTTTTTTTTTAAAATATTAAGATAAGTACTTGCAACCCAGGATTTTATTGATAATATATTTAACTAATGGATGCTTTACAACCACAGAGGGCAACCACGAAAAGAGTGTACAACTAGCCACTTATATAACTTTAGTTATTGTCTAATTTAAGTAGTCTGCCTGAAAGTTCTATACTAGCTGCCATACCTGGAACCTGCTTGTAGGTTCTCTATTTAACTATTCTGTTTCTGTATCTACTCACCTACTTTTGTCTACCAATGATTCCAGCTGATGCTAATTAAAATATGCCATGATTACTAAGTCTTTAAAACAGTTAACTTATATAGAGAACCTTTGAACTTGTACTAAACCTTTCAGAATCTTCTGTACTCCATTCTTACAGCTAACTTAATATTGTTATGGCTGAGACCAACACTGACAATTAAGGTGTATCATTAAACTACTATGTCTTTGTAGAGGTTATTTCAATCCTGGTATTGACTTTACAATATATCTTTATTACTTTAATATTCAATTCAAGTTCTACTAAGCTGTTATTTCAGATAGCCTAGAAAGGTAGAATGAGACTATACTTTTGGTTTACATATTTGTCAGTATGTACTTTTTTTCTTAAAATCTAGAAATTCTGACAGCCTGGTTGGTTTATCTGGTCTCTTCTCAAAGACTAACATATTTGTCTAGTTTCACAAGTTCTAACTCTATTTTATAAGTCTAGTCTTTACAGTAACACTGTCGGAAGTTCAGGTTACCTTACTACTTGGGTCTTCCAAGTGGGCTTCTATCTTTCTATCTGGTTTCTATAATTTACATGACCTAAAGACTTATCTTGAGTTCATACCACCTGTATTAGTTTGTGTTTTCTTGTATAATGTTGTACAAGTGCCTAAACCTTCTAGTCATGCTGGTATGACACAGGTTATAGGTATCTTATTCCAACCAATCATGGAAGCAGTTAGCCATAATACAGAAAGAATTACAAATTTTTACCATCACTGGGATTTGAACTCTAGACCTGCCACTTGGGGTTGACAACCTATCCACTTCACTAGGTTACCACACCCCCTTTAGTATTAATTGTTTAATATATACATCTTGTATTATTGTTATATTTTTTATTTGTTATAGTTTTTATTTGTTACTCTTTTATTTATTATATTTTTTTATTTGTTAACCTTTTATATATTATACCTTTTAAAATTATGACATCTATCTAATTATAATATTAATTATTACTATAACAAATAGAATAGTTAAAGTAGAATCTTAATTCAAACAATTGTAAATTAAATTTATTTAAAAAACACAATACTTTAGAGTTTCTGAACAAACTATTTTTATAATTTTTTTTATAATATTTATTATATTAACTTTACTTCTTGGCTCTATAAAATTAATAATTTAACTTCAATCAGTTAACCTCTAATTCAAACTACTTTAACAATTTCTGTTAAACATTTTACAAAAATCTCTAATAAACTACTTTTACAATTTCTGTTAAACAATTTACAAAAATCTTTAACAAACTATTATCTTTTTTATTACTACACAATAACAACAATTAAACAACTTTTTATCAATATTTAGTATCTTATTTTTTGATTTCAAACAGCTTATATACTAACAATAATTATTGTACACTTTTAATACACATTGCTGCTTTAGATGCAATATTAAAGATATTGCTTGTATAGCTACAGAGCAAAGAATCATGTTTCGGATTACTCTGTTTCTACAATCTTTAGAATTTATTTTTTTTTGCACAGACTCTGGATTTCTAAAATCTTAGATATTTGCTTGTATTATAATAAACACTCCAAAATTAGTAATCAGTAAAATTAACTTTGTATTATATATGAGTGTGTGAGTGAAAACCTGAAAACCGATCATAGTAAATCATTAAATCAGTTTACAGGTTTTCACTCTCACGCACTTATATAGTACTTTATTATATTAGATGAAAAAATCTTACCTCTTTCCAATAAAAATCATTACTTCTACTACAAGAAATTTTGCAAAAATCAGTATACTATCTTTTTGCATTTTATGTTATGCATTAAAACATAATCATACTGGTAATAAAATCACTTTAAATGTATTTTTCATATAATGAATACACATAATAGTCATAAATGTAATTAATTTAAAATTCATAAGTTTATACTTGATGCAATCTACTTTATAGCTAATACAAATTACTCAACGTCAATATAAATAATATTTAATAGGCTTTAACCAAATATTTGTTACTTCAAATTTTTATAAAATATTTGCAAAAATCTTAGTCAAAATGCACTAATACGAAATAGTAATCTCAATACATGTCGTAATAATGATATCATATTATTTTGTTAATAGGAAAATTATAATTACCAAAATTGGAGGCCATCTAAAGCCTATTTACCCACATGCCATTTTTATGTAAATCAACCAACCATAATTGCGAAATTTTATTCACACTGATCAGCCAAAAAAAAAAGGAAAATGCAAAAGACGAAAAACAGCAGTCTAGACCTGTCTTGGGGCACTGATTAAAAATGTCAGGAAGGCAATTTTACCTATACCCTCTTCTTATATTAACATCAAGCTGACGTAATCCTAACCTTAATTTAATTAAAGCAATTAAACAGTCAAAATTACGTGGGTAAATGGCTTTAGACATCCCATAAAATTGTACAAATGAAACCATAACGATAATGTTTACAGCTTAAGCGAAATCATCGCTCTCACATCCATGTGATCGTATTGGTATTCTATTGTATCATTTAATTTTAATGATTACATTATTCTCATCGAAATTTTCGCCCATACGGATTCGAAAACCGCAAATTAAGCAAACCATTTAATTTTAATTATTTATGACCAATAGTAAATGTTATTGCAAAGAACTTATTGTTTTGAAATAAAAATATTAAGTTTATTACTCTCTTTATACTATAGGGCTTTTTTTATTTATTTCGTTAGGAATGGATTGCGGACATCCATGAGACGACATATTTGTGTTTCAATTATGCATAGTTCGGTTATATTTTTTTGTGATTTACAATTCACATACTTATTTATGAGTATAAACTGATCACAGATAAAGATGGTTTAACACAGTTTATATTTTATGAGTATATAAGTAAAGCGAATATCAGATTAGCGGAATCCCATGGTGATTCACCAAGGATTAAAAAGTAAAAGACAGATTTAATTTCGACCTTTATCAGTACATTCCTCCAAATTTTTATTTTTGGATTAGGTAAAATTGTAGTTCATTTAATGATTAAATTTTTATATAAAAAATGGTACAATTAAATACAAAAACATATATATATCCAATATATAAAGAATTTTTCTTTTTAATATAAATTATTCTAGTTAGCCGATTTATCTAATTTTTCTAATAGAGCAGTTGCTCTTAGATTATTATTACTGGCGGCTACTCTTAAATATTCTCGTCCACGTTCTTCATCCTTTTTTACTTTAAGTTTTCCGGCCACATAAATATCTCCCAAATAATACATTGCATCAATACTTGGGGTTTCCGGATTTTCAGCTGCTTTTTCCAGATAATATAGAATTTCCATGTATAATTTAGTTTTTTCAGACTCATTAGTTACTTTTCTAAGGTCACCAAGTAATAAAACAGCATATCGACATTGTGCTTCAGAATGATTGTGTTCATCAGCAGCTTCTTTAAAAAGCTGTTTGGCCCTTTCCGGATCTTTTTGCCCATGATAATGACCGTAAATTAAATAATATCCTAACCAGAATTTTGCTAATGGGTTATTAAGATCAGCATTTTCATTGAAGCATTTCCATGCGCCTTCATAATTCTTCTTTTGATGCATTTCTATACCAACTTTAAGCGATATGATGGGAGGTTCTTCAGGAATTTCGTCCTCAATTTCAAAATCGTCAAATGTTGGCAAAGCTTCTTCATCCTTATCTCCAACAAAATCTAATACTTTATCTCTAAGAAGTAATGGTGCATCAAAAGGAATTGGGAATTGTGTGGCTAATTCTTCAAGTTTTAGCCTCAGTGTAGGAATAGTTATTCGTAACTCTGGTTTATGGCACCATGCTTTTATTAATCGAAAGTAAAAATTAGTAGAACCAATAAATAAAAATAAAAAATAAAAAAATCTTATAAAAGTTACCATCTTGAATGATTTTAATAAATTCTAATTGAATTTGTTTATCGTCGGGGTTTTTGAATTTTCCTTTTGAAAGCTTTTCTCGTTTACTACCTAAAACGTGATCAGATATTCGTCTAATATCCCAACCTTCATAGGGCAACTTTTCATAACAGAGTTCCCATAAGAGCATTCCAAAACTAATTGTGAATAATAATGATCAGAGAATATAGAAAGTAAAATAAATACAATTAAAATAATCTTATAATTACCTAAACATTTCACAATTAAATGTATATACATTTTTGTTTTCAGATTTACTTTGATTACGTGTATATTTTTCGATTAATTCAGGAGCCATCCAACGAATAATATATGTTGCCAATTTTGAAAGATTTCTAGAGAAGCCATCTACTTCACGTGCACATCCAAAATTTCCAAGTTTTACACTCAAATCACTTAGTACCTATAATGTAATGTTAGTAATTATTACTTTTAGA
>CAJVQA010005023.1:0-16724 GCA_910591915.1 Cetraspora pellucida | reverse complement strand
CTCTCCTGTAGTGGTTCATTGAACTACAATACCGACAAGTGATTAATAAAAGTCAAAAGACCAAAGAGGTCACCTTAAAAAAAAAAAAAAAAAAAAAGAAAACTTGTATTAGGTTAGAGTTATATTGTACCATAATTATTAGTTTACGAGTGTGCATATACATAAAAACTATTTTTATAGTAAAATATTTATATATATATATCTAATTATATAAATTGTGTAATATTTTAATATATAACGATAATTTTGATGACCTAAATTGATTTGTTTATTATATTTTAAATGATCTAAAAAAAGGCTCAATTACACAGATTAGCTCATATGATAGTTTGAGGCTATGCAGAACATAAAATACAATATAAAATCCATCTTTGTTTATATATTTGTTAGTTTAAATAAAGAAGAAATTTAATAGAAAGAGAAGTAGCTGTATAATAAAGAATAGAAGTATTATGAATAGTAGAAATAAGATCAATAGGAACTAGACCAGATAGAATAGAAATAAGAGATAGCATATATAAAGAGTTGTACAGTTTAAAGCTATTAAGTGTAAGAATTTCTTGATGTAAAATTAGAAACAAAGTTGGTAGACAAGTCAAAAGTAGTAACATTTAAGATGCAATTGAGATTAAATAATAAATTGTTTGAGTAGAAGGACAAAGAGTCTAGTGTAATAAAGATCTAGTTTAATTACATTGATGACAAAAAGAAGAGTAAAAGGAGTTATATTTATGAAGAATGTAAGAAACAGGTAATTCATCTAAGAGAATTTTAATATGAAAAGTTTTTAGAATAAAGAAGTAAAAGCTATAAGCAAAGTTAGAGACCTTTTGATTATTATTAATATAAAGCCAAGTGGCTTTTTAGTTAATATTAGAAGCAATAGTAGATCATTGTTGAAAATGATGTTGAGATATTCAAAGTGTTATGATATAAGCTTGACAGATAGTATGAATAGAGTATTAAATAAAAATTTCAATAGAAAATTGATCAATAAATAGGGTATAGGCAGAGTTGTAAGGGTTGTTAGTTAAGAATATTAAAAAAGGTAGTATTTGGTGACTATGAGCAAGTTGGTTAACAAGGTTATTAAATGGGCTATTTTGATGTATAGTAACTTTATGAAAAATAAGCTAAATGTTATAGGAGTTAATAAAGTTAATAAGAGATTGCCAAATAGAGAAGTATGGAGTATGAGTATAAGAGAGTTTAGATACTAATGAGCAGATACTGTAGTATTTAGAGATTACAGATTGTAAGTTAGTAAAGATGTAAACAAAACAGTTTCTAGAAGCAGTTATAATTGCTAAGAGAATAGCAAGAATTTCAGCTTTAAAGAAGCATGATCAAAGTTTAACTTGTGTCCAAAATAAGTGAATAGTTGCAGAATATCAACTTGAATTCAAACTATGCCTATAGAGCATTAAGAGGTACCAAGCTTAATAACAGAACTATTAGTATAAAATGAAATAGTAGTTAGATTATATAGATCATATCATCACTTCTGATACATTATATTTTTTAAAATAATTTTTTTTTTTTTTTTTTTATTCTTTGACAGTCTTGTTAGAACTTTAATACAAAATTTTAGTAATTGAAACATTATCTATTTCTAGTAATCCATCTTTGCAATTGCAAGCCTGGCATCATCCAAGTACAGAGACTGCACTTAAATGCAACTTGTCACACCAACCTATTTTTAGATTAGGAAACTTTGTTAACTCTGTCAAAAACTGAACCAGAATGGACTATTTTCATTCTGTATTATTTCATTTACACCTTTTATAAACAACTGCCTCTGTTCTGTCTTCCTTTCTTTGTATTTTTTCTCTCTGACCTTATTCACTAATGTTTCTTTACTTTTTACTTTCTTTATACTTATTCACTATTTTCAACCATCTTGTCTCTTCTTCATTTTAATTTCGTTGTTATTCTATTTTCTTTCTCCCACTCAACTACTGTTCTACATTTTCACCACCAAATTTCTTCTTTGAATATCTCTTCTACAATTTTAACATATAATCTGATGCTCTGCTTTACAGCTTTATATGAAATCTGTTTAGCATACAACTCCTTAAACATACTCTCAACTGCTAACCAATGTATGCATGTCTCTCTATGTTTAATTCTATTTACTTCTGTTTCACTAACTAATATTCTTTTCAAGTTATATCTTGCAAGCTTGTACTTGTTAAACTTGTCAAACTTTTTTCATACTAATCAACATGCTAACTTTTCGATATTATTCCAATAGCTCTCATATTTCTTGCAAATGAACAAATGTCTTAATGATTTTTTCTGTTTTACAATCTTTACATAAGTCTGAACTATATAAGTCTGGTGCTTTCTTCTTTAACACCTTAAGCATTGGCAAACTATTAGTAATGCATTTAATTCTAAATGAGATTCTCTTGCTCTCTTCTAACAAATTATACTTGTTTTCTGTTAAATTTCTATTTTCTTTCTACAACTGTCTCCAATCATATTGTGCTTCTGCATCTGGTTCTAGCTCTTTTGTTGCACTTGAGCAATGCCACTCAGCACTATTTATCATGTTCATTAATGTCTTGACAAATTTTCTTGTCAGTATCTCTATTACTGTTTTTTTCAAATTAATATATATAGAAATCTTAAGTTTTTCTCAAGCTTCAAATCTGTAATTTCAATCTGCCATGCATCTTCTTTCGCAAGCTTATTTGCTTTTTCATTTCATAATATTTTACTATATGCTTTGACTTTAACTAATGATAGCTTAATGTTCTTTAACTTGCACATATCTTTAATCTTTGTAACTAATTTAAAGTTCTTACTTTTACTTCATACTTTAATATTATATAGTAGTTTCTTACTTTCCAGGCTTGCAATTGCTGTTGCATTATCTAATTTAATAACTATCTTATTATTACATGCTATAACTAATACTACCATCTACACTGCTACTAACTCTGTCTTTGTTAATGATAGCCAATTTGCTATTCTAATTTTTCCTTCTATTAATAGTCTGCTCTTATTTTTGCTAACCTGAACCCAACTTGCACCTATTCTGCACTTATCTTTCTCTTTTTCTAGTGACCCGTCTGTATAAAAACTGTAATCTGTACAATCTACTTTTATGTTTTCCTCCAATTGCTTTAATAACAATGTTTCTAGATTATTATCAAAATCTTGTATCTTTAACAGACTAGTCTCATGTGCGTGTACTTTTATTTTCTTATCTATGACTTTTTCTCTACTATTACTTCTATTCTCTGTATAACTCTCTTTATATTCACTTAATTCTTCTAACAAAACTGGAATCTTCTGGTTGTTCTCTTGTCTGATTTCTGGCAGCATGCCTGCTATTTTTTTTTCCTTAACCTAATGCTAGCAGTTATTTGCATTCTTTCTATTATCTAAGTTGCAATTTTTACATTTAACTAGCACTAAATAATTTTGATCTTCAGTTTTAAATATGCTCCAGTTACTTACAGTACATCTTTCTTTCTTTTTTTAATTACTTTGCCTATTATCGAGTTCATGTTCTTCTTATTTACTAGTATTCATTCATGTCTTCTCCTATCTTGTGTTAACTTTTTGCATATAGATCACATTGCCATAATGTTCATGCTTTGTGTTTGAAATTCTGCCCAGACTGTTCTGTTATCTTGATTACTTAACATTTTTTGTTCAATTTCTAAGAACTACTTTGCTTTTTGCCCCCTTTGTATACTTATTTATAATACTCTAAACTTTTTCCATATGATTATTCTCTTGCTGTCTTGATCAACTAACTGTTATATAAAAAATATTCTATACTTCATCAACCTTCTGCATGCTATTCTAAATGTTTCTTTTTCTAATACACTATGTACAGTTTTACCTATACCATAAACCTGCCAAAGATCACCTTCTCCCTTTACTGTTATACCTATTTCTTTTGCCTTAAGTATAACTAAACATACTAAATTATTATTCCAAATATGCCATAAGTTGCTTAACAACTCTGCATCTAAATCCTCTGATACTAATCCTGCCAGAGCAAAGCCTTGTTTTACTTATATTCTTGTTATTTTATCAACTTGATTTAGCTTATTTAATCTTTTTTGCAATAATACTAACTGATTATTAAATATCTCTTGACTTAATATCCTACATCTTTCTAAATCTTAATGCATAATTGTACTGTTTTTTGTAGTCAATACCAATCCTATTTTGTTCTTGATTAACCTAATTACTAGTTGATATAAGTGCATTAGCTTCCCTTTAGATGCTTTTGTAGTTTGCAACATATATGTCAATTTTGATATTATACATATATTATTAATATATATTAACTAACTGATAATTAACTTCTTAAATCATATGCTATGCATAAACTGCTGTATAATTCTTCTTATCTTTTTAATAACTAAATTTTCATTTGCTTCTATACTTAACCATACCCCTAACATTCTTGTCAATGCATACTTCTCTTCAACTTGTAGTTAAAAATTGTTTATCAGAACAGAATTCCTATCTCCTTTTGTATTTGAGTTAACTACCAATAGCTTTGACTTGGAACTATTGATTTGAATGTCATTGAATCTAAAGAACCTTTGCGAAATTTGAATGATCTCTTGCATCTCTTCTTTACTCTTTGCTACCCAAGTTGTATTATCAGCATATGCCACTGCAGCTTGTCTTGCTTTTTTCATTTTAACTTTGTTCATTTGCAAGTTTAGCACTTCGAATATCTCAATTTCATATCCTAACTACTGGTTATCTTAAATTCTTCTTAATAATAAATCATAAAATATCCTTTAGACTAATAGTGAAATTGTTTCTTCTTGCTCAATCCCATCTCTAACAATAAATTTCTTTGTCAATCCAAACTCTATTATAATGCTAACTTCTCTTCTGCTATATAACTCTGTGATAAATCTTACAATTTTCACTGATAGCTTAATTCTCTGTAATACTAACTGGAGTGACTTTATTGATACTGAATCATATGCCTTCTTTATGTCTTGCATCAACAACTACAACTTTTTATTATTTTCTTTCGCATCTTCTCTTAACATTTCCACAATATGAATTGCTTCTTTTGTTGAGTTTTCAGGTAGGCCAGCAAAATTTGGACCCTTGAGTATCTCTTTTTCTTTCATTATATAAGATATTCTTTTTGCTACCACCTTGGTTAAGCATTTTCTAAAAGTTTCTAAAAGTTTCTAAAAGTGCAATCAGTCTAAGATTACAAAGCTTGTAACCCCAATCCTTATTCTTTGGAATTGGATATATTTGCACTAATTTCCATTTGTATGATATCTTTCCCAATTTCAGACATGTATCTGTGACTTTTCTAAAGACTTCTTGTGTTTTAACACTTGCATTCTTAATTAGTTTGTATCCAATGTTTAATATGCCTGATGCTGTTTTATTTTTTGTTTCTCCAATTGCTTCTACTCATTCTTCAATTGTTATCTCTTCCTTTAACTCCTTATATCACTCTTCTCTAACTTCTGCAAGTAGCTTGTAAAACTCTTTCATCTTCAATGACATTTTTCTTTTTGAACTGTTTGCTAAAATGTTCTTTTGTTTGCTCTAATACTGCACTTGGTTTACTAATTAATACACATCTATCTTCTTTCTGTTTTAACACTCGATCAATTCTGATTTTGTTGTACAGTTTGTTTAAAATACTAGAAAGCATTCTTTTCACTTCTTCATCAATCCTCTTACATCTTCTATCTACTGCAATATTAATTTCATTTTTTGTACATCTGTCTTCTTCTATCTTTTCTGCTATTCTTAATGCCTGCTACTGCTTTTTTGTTAACTGATACCACTCTTCAAGATCTGTTATTTTGCCTTCTTCTATATAACCTATTTCTAGACCATATTCTCTATTTATCTTATCTACTTCTTCATTAACTTTTTTTAAGTTTAGTTTAGTTCTTTTTTCCTTTACCAACTTTTTAGTCTTTTGCAGTAGTTTACTCAGTGCTACTATTTCTTTGTGCAATATTGTTATTTTTTTCTTTCTTTCAATATTGCTATTTCTTTGAATTATCTTCTTTTTTAGTATATTTCTGTTCGCTGTATCTTTTATTACACAGGATATTATATCTCACACTTTGTTTATATCAGTGTTATATCCAACTTCTTCAAATACTTTAAGTCTATTGTTTTTAGTTAAATGATTTTTGAGATCTACTTGGTAGTCTTTCCAATTTTCTTTCATTACCTTCTTATACAAATAAATTATTCTTGTTATGTTTTATTCTTTATTTCTGCTACATTATGTGTTTGAATTAAGTATTTGAACATCAACATTATACAAACAATGTTATGATCACTTGATGTTATATATTCTGTCAACTATTTCTGCCTGTTCTAAATCTAGTTATAGATCTTCTGTAATCCATATTTGATTAATTCTTGTTTGTACATCATGTTCTGCCTAAGTGTAACCTCTTAATTCTAGGTTACAAATTCTATATATATCACCAAATCCCTGTCTTATCATCTATTTATATAATAGAAGTGTTCTACTACAATTATTTTTACTACTATTCAACTTATCTAATTTGCTATCTACTACATAATTAAAGTCACTCATTACTATGAACTGTGAGTTACTTGCTCTCTTTATATATATATTTACAATTCTTTGTTACAACTTTCTTGTTTTTTCTTTGTCACTTGAAAGGATATATACTACCACTATTGTTAATTTTACCTGTTTAAAGTAGAACTTTGCTTCAATCAAGTATTCCTCAAATCTACAAATTTCTCCTATATGTTTCTTCTATTTTTGGTTTATCAATAACCCAACACCTGATCCTTTCTTCTTTATAATTTCATTTTGTGACTAAATGTCTCTATAATAATTGTTCTCTAAACTATATTTCAGCTCTTTACTATTGCTA
The DNA here is from genome assembly GCA_910591915.1 of Cetraspora pellucida. NCBI lineage: Eukaryota > Fungi > Glomeromycota > Glomeromycetes > Diversisporales > Gigasporaceae > Cetraspora > Cetraspora pellucida. Next base: position 9,837 of record CAJVQA010005023.1, on the reverse strand, counting down.
TTTGTTTCTACTAATTCCAAAATATCAACTTCTTCCTTTGCCCACTCAACTATTGTTCTTAGTTTGATCTTGTTATGCTTTATTCCATTTATGTTGTGACATGCTATCTTAGCACTTGTTATCCTCTTTCCATTCTTGTCATATCTGCTTATGCTATATGCCAATTTTCTACTACTGCTCTCTAACTCTATATTCAACAAAGTGACCACTTTTTCTTGCAGAATGCTTATAGCAACTTTTAGGAGTGATTTGGGAGCAAGTCTCCTAATTGTCTTTCTTCAATGTTGTCAAGTCTTCTTAATATTCTACTAAGAACCTTTTGTAGTTCACTTTTTTGCTCCTTCACATCAACTGCTTTTGTCTACATACTATTGTTGTGTTTCCTGTAGACTTTTTTATCTTTTCTTTGCTAATTCTTTTTGTTACTCTCTTCTTTCTTTATATTTTCTTAACTTTTCGATTGTCTTCCATACTGTATGCTTCTATTTACAAACTGTTCTTTTATATCTTTGTTCTTTTCTTTTTTAATTTCTATGTTTTTGAATGCTCTTCTGTTACACCAATCTAGTCTTGTGTTATAATAGTATAGCTCCTTATTGGTGGCCATTAGTAAGTCTTTTTCTGTTTCAAAATAGACTAATGCAGTTTTCTGTTGATTCTTGTTTCTATTTACTGAAATATAAACTGCTTTCATCTTTACTACCTTTAGTTGTCTTAATAATAACACCTCTATTGCTGTTGTTGGAACATTTTTAATTATTGCCTTATGTGTTGCTCTACTTTCTAATACCTCTCTTGCAAAAGTACCTGAGGTAACTCTATATGTTTTGCCTTCTTTAAAATGCACTGGCTATGTCTGATCAAGCATTAATTTTCTATTCTCATTTCTAAACTCAACAGTGAACATTACTGCTTTGCTATTACTACAACTTTTCTACTGAATAAACCTAATTTTACCATAAAACTGAAGACACTTTCTAACATATGCTGGTCTATATCTACTGAAATGTCTTACATTGTATAGATATTGTCCTTTAACTTACTATCTATATGCATTTTTGTTGGCTCCTCTGTATAACTTTGTTCTTTTATTTGTTCATTTCGTATTTGTTCAACATTTGTGATTACTTCAGATTGCTTCTCTTCTTTGTATTCTACTTCTACTTCATCTGTCTTATGTTTCTTGTTTGTCTCTGTATCATTAGTTATGTTCTTCTGCTGCTCATTTTCTTCTGTCTTAACTTCATTTTCTTCTTTATTTTTTATTACTGAGCTCTTTCTTGTTTGCTTCTCTAGTGTACCATGATCCATATATTCACATTCTTGCTCTAGCAATATCTCTTTCTTTTCTTTGTTTTCACTTAATTGCTCTATAGTATTCTTTTTTGGTTTTTTGCTGTCTCTTACTCATACATACTTATAGTAATTATATACTTCTATTAGATTTCTAAACATACAAACTAAGATTGCTTTACTGCTGACTAGTTTGGCTAATTCTTCATCTTTTCTTAATACTCTTAATTTATGACTATTTAATAATTTTTTTTGTACTCTATCAGATTTGTTAAACATATCATGATACTTTTCTAATTTCTTATACCAGCTGATCTCTGTAGATACTGATTGAACTTTTTGTATTACACTTCTTTGCATTATTTCTATATTTTATCTGTATAAATTCAATACATGTCTTACTATATATATCTATATTTATTTGTTTATTTACAAGATTGCACTTCTGTTTATTTGTTTTGTTGTGTTTACTGTTTACTCTGTTTTGCTTTATATGTCATGTGTGTGATCTACAGTACAGAGTTTCTATGAATTTCCTTTTTTTTGACAAAAAATTATCATCAAAGAGCAAAAATTTTCTCTAAAAGTCAAGACTAGCTACTATATTGTTGTCAACTTGGTTTACTATTCTAATAAACTCTATTTAATTTCTTCTTAGCTTTAAATTTGCTTAGTTGATAACAGTGCTTTTACTTGCTGACTTTTGTAATTTCTATAATTTTTTTCTGTTCTGATTTTGGTTATAAAGATCAGCAAAAAGAGTGTCTATATAAAATAAATTAAAAAGCATATTAATAATATTAAATCTAATAACTGTTATTTTAAACTATGCTTTTAGAATTATATATACTATAATATTAAGGTTTAAAAATAAATTTTTATATTTTAATTAAATATTTTTTTTTATATATATATTTTTTTTCTTAAGCAGTCATGCTAATACTTTATTAAGACTCTTAAAATTACTTTTACAATTACATAGATTTACCTAACAACTAAGTCTAGCATCATCTGGCCATTTAAAGGGTACCTAAATGCAACCTGCCACACTACTTCAAGCAGAAGTAAACTACTTGTTTGACTACTTAAAGTCCATAATGAAAGGGTCTTTTTTCTTTCATGACAAGCCTCAATATTATTTTCTAATTTCTTCATTAATTCTATTCTTTCTCTCTTTTGCTCATTCTTTTTCTTCTTTGACTTTTTGCTGATTCACTTTTTTTTCTTTTTGCAGATTTTTTCTTTTAACTTTTTTCTTTTTTATTTTAACTATATGTCTTCTTTCTTCTCTCATTCATTGATCTTTTTATATTGTGTCCTTCAAACTTGTTTATAAAATATGTTCCATTCTGTCTTTGCTACTGTTTTTATAAAACACTGTCTTGCCTTTGTACTTAGAAGCTATATTAGTCTGTCTTGTGTCTTTTTTGGAATTAGGTCTTTGATCAAAGCTTTTCTTATTTCTATTTCTTCTGCTTTTATCTTTCTAAAGAGTGCTATATATAGCACATATAGAGGGATGCATGTCTTCTCCTTTTCTTTCAATCCTTTTCAGGTTGTTGCAATTAACACTTTTTGAATTTGTTTCTAGAGGCTTTGTTGTCCTTTGCATAATGCTAAATATGATTGTGTTTTTTTAACTTTGTCCTAACATATTTGGTACTCTGTTGTTGTATATATATTTGGTCTTCTTCTATTAAGTTCTTCTAAAGTTGAAAGTTTATTTATTATACACTTTTGAATGCGTATCTTCTTGTACTACTTCTTTTTGTTATGCAATGTACTTCTTTAGTTTTTTTTAGCCTTTTCCACAATTGCATTCAGTCATAAATCGTAAGTTCTGTTCTTGGTTCTAACTTTTTAATTGCATTTGTTTTTCTTCATTCTGCTCCTAATCTTGCATTTGTTACCAACTTGCATAACAATCTTGCTGGTATATTAGTTCATCTGTTTTTCTACTCTAGACAGTACTCTATTTCTTTGTAATTGATTTTTTCTATTTGTATTACTTTTCCACTTATTGTTTCTTTTTTTGCAAGGCTATTAGCTTTGTCATTCTACTTGTTCTTACTATAACTTTTAACTTTCACTAACTCTATCTGTATTCTCTTTGTTCTAATACAGTCTATAATTTTTATTATCCATATTGCATTTTTCTTTTTGAGAATTTTCATTCTATCTATTTGCTCTAAACTTCTACTAATATTTCTTATTATAGCATTACTGTCTGTATATATTTCTACTTGTCTTTCTTTTAGTATTGTTAAGATTGCTGTCCAAATTGCTATTTGTTTTGCTATTGTTAATATTATTCATTCTTCTAGTCCTAATGATGCTTTTTCTTCTGGCCACTCTTGTATTTCATTTGTTTGGATCCATCCTATACCCATGTTTCTGTCTTGTGTTTCTTCTCTGAACTATAGATTTGCAGCATCATTCATATATATAGTATATTTGTTTTTGTTTCTTAAAAGGTTTCTTCTTAATATCTTTAGGATTTTTTGATTAACATTCTTATTTAATTTGTGTCACTTGATTATCTCTATTTCTAACTCTTCTATTATCATTAGTCCTTCAAGTTTTTGCTTACTATCTTTTAGCTTTTCTGTTTCTACTTTTCCTATCAACTGGTCTATAGCTATCTTAATCTTGTTGTTACTTTTTTCTATTGATGTGTCAAGGATTACCCTGATTAGATTATTTATTCTTATCTATTGCTAGCAACTTTCTTCGTTCTGTTCTTCTTTTTTTGTACAACCATCACATTGGCTAATTTCTGTTGCTATTTTACTCTTTTTACTTTGCATTTGCCAATATTCACAAGACCTTTTTCTTCTTTACTATTTTTTCTAGTTGTCTGCTGCCTTGTATACCATATATTATCCATTCTTCTTCTTTTTATCTTTTGATATAGTCATTCATTCTATTTTCATTGCCTAAATATTATATCTGTTTGTCTTAAAATGTTCTTTAACTTCTCTATTTGTTGGCTTTTCAACTCTATTTCTTTGAACCATTCTGCCTTTTTCCCTTTGCTTGACTGTCTGCAGTAGTTTTTGAATTGTTGGCATGTGATTAGCTTCTTGCCTTTTATGTTAAGCAGTTGATTTAGATAAATTAGATCTGTTTTACTTATTTCTGTTTTACTCTTTTTCTACAACTATGTTTCTAATAGCTCTCATAGCTTGGTATTGTGTCCAAATATTCTTCATAAATTATTTTCAGTTCAATTATTTATTCCTAGCTCTCTTGCTTTTATTATTTTTAGGAAAGCTAAATTGTTTTTTCAATATGCTTTGTTAGATGATATTTCCTTTAACTTCCAAATGTCTTTTGTCAGATCTGCTTTTTGACAACCTTGTGTTAATCTTAGCTTTATTAACTGATCTAGACTATCTTGTCTGTTTAATCTTGACAACAAGCTGCTTACTTGCTTCATTACTAGCTCTTGTTGTAGCATTCTATATCCACCAAGATCTTTATATTCTATTATACAATTTTTTAATGTTTTTTGTAAATTGCTTTTTTGTTTTGCTAAACATATTATTGGTTGATGTATTTTATGTATTTTCTTTTCTGAGACTTTTATTAGCTGGAGCATGTAGCTTAGTTTTGAGATTATTACCATGTTGTTTATATATGTAATTTGGCTTTTTGTCATCTTTTTGTATCTAAGATCCTTTATCATCTAACTAACTATCTATTTAGTCTTCTTTTTAACTAATACTTCTCACATACTGTTATTCAGCTATATTTCTAATGAATAGACAATTTTGTTTCTTGGTTCTTCTTTTATTCTGCTTTGCCAAAATCTATTTTCTTTCTTCTCTTTTGACCTTTATGTTTATTACTAGCAGCTTTGATTTTGATCCATTAATTTCTATATCATTCATCTTAAAAAACTCCTTAGCTATTTCTATGATCTTTAATAGCTGGTCTTTGCTGTTTGCAATTTATGTTGTATTATCTGCATATGCAATTGCTACTTGGCAGAATCTTGTAACATTATTGTATTGCATTTCTTCTTTAATTTGTTGCTCAACTATATATTCTAGACTTTCATTTTCTTGTATTCTTTCTAATAATAGATCATAGAAGAGGCACCATATTAATAGTGATATTACTTCTATTAGTCTATTCTATTCCCTACTATTACTTCTTCTGTTAGGCTATAAACTGTAATTATTCTTAATTGTCTTTTATGAAAGAGATTTAAAATATATTTTATTATTCTTTTAGGAACTTTAACTCTTTGCAGTGCTATTTCAAAACTCTTGAGTAGAACTAAGTTGAATGCCTTTTTCATATTTTGCAAGAGTATCTATATTTTTTTGTTTTTTTCTTTTGCTTCTTCTATTATCATATTTAGGATATGCACTAGCTGCTCTGTTGAATTTCCTGGTAAGCCTACATAATTTGGTTCTTTGAGTACTTTTCTCTTTATAAACACTTTGGTGAGCCTTTTTGTTATCACCTTTGTTATTACTTTTCTAAATATTTCAATTAGGGCTATTGGACAGATGTTGTTTAAGCTATATTCCCACTTTATGTTCTTTGGTATTAGATAAACTTGTGTGATTTTCTACTTAATTGATATTTCTTCTACTTCTAAACAAAGATCAGCAAAGGCTCTAAAGATTTCTTGCATTTTTCTTTCTGCTTGCCTGATTAGTATGTAGTTTATATCAGATATGCCTAAAGCTGTTTCTGCTTTAAGCTCTCTAAGTACTTCTTTCTATTTTTTTTTTTGATATTTTCTTCAACTTCTATATACCATTTCTTTTTAATGTGTTCTTGTAGCTTGTAAATTTCTTTTTATCTTGCTGCATTTTTTTTAGTTTTGCAACTTTTCTTCTAAATTGTTTCTTGTAGTGTTTTGCTATACTAGTCTTAACTAACTTTGGTTCTACTGTTAAGTTTGTTAGTTCTTCTTCTTGTTCAATATATGTGTCAAGTATTATCTTCTTGTATGGTTTGTTTAAAAGGCTGACTATCATTTTTTCTTGATCTGTTTTAATCATTTTACATCTTTTATCTATGTTTTCTTCTATTTGTCTTCTTTGGTCTTGTTCTTACACTTTTTTCTTTTTTTTTTGTAACTGTTTTTGCCAACCTTTTATGTCTTCTATCCAGATACTTAACTATTGTCTGTGCACTTCTGAAAGTTTTGTATCTTCCTTTCCTCCTATCTTTCATAATTTCTTATTTATTTTTATTTTTTCTTCTTTTGTTACTTTTTGGTCTTCTTTTGTTTTTGCAAGTTTAATTAATCTTTGTAGCTTTACAATATTCTTTTCTTGATGTTGCTTCTTTTGACCATTTTTTCAATTTGTTATTGTATTATATATCTTTTTCTTAGGCAGGTACTAGCTTGCTGCTATAATAATTGCTTCTTCTAATACATCCTATATGTTATTTATACTATTTATTCTTTTTCTTTTGTTTTGTTCTTTTTTTTAAATGTTTTTTAGCACCTCTTTAACTTCTTATTGTTTCTGCAGTTCTTGTGTATACTTTTTTTAGTTCTTTTCTTTTGCTTAATTATATAAATATATTGTTTTTAATTGACTTTTCTTTTTAATTTCAGCTTTGCTATTTTTTGTTATTATATATTTAATCCATATTTCTGTTTTTGCTATCTTATGATCACTTTCTGTAATCTCTTCTGCATTTTTGATTTCTGCCTTCTGTATACCTGAGACCAACTTTTCTTATACTCATATGTAGTCAATTCTTGTTGTTGCTTTTCCATTTGACCATGTAAACTCTTGGCTTGTTGAATGCATATCTCTATACATATCACTAAAGTTCTGTTTCTTTATTCAATTAAAGATCAGCAGCCTTTTAAAATTTGCTGTTTGTAATGTTGTCTGTCTAAGATATTATTTGCTGTATGATTAAAGTCATCCAAAATAACTATTTGTATTTATCTCTTTTTTTTGGTAACTATTTCCACTATTTTTTGTTAAATGCTTCTTTCTATTGCCTTGTTACCTGGTGGTATATAAACTCTTATAACTATTAACTCCAATTGCTTAAAGTAATATTAGCTCTATCATATATTCATTTATCTTTTTGACTGCACCCACATGTTTTTTCTATTACTCATTGACTATAATGCCTATACCAGATCCTTTCTTTTTGTCTTTTGCTATACTTGACCAAAATTCTGCATATTTCCTATTTGTAGTCTGTGTCAAGAATTTTCTTTCTTATTTCTACCCTATCTAGTTTAGTTCCTATTAATCTTATTTCTATTATTTATAATACTTCTATTTCTATTATATAGCTACTTCATTTTTATTAAATTTTTTTTTTATTTAAACCAATAAATATATAAACAAATATGGATTCTATATTGTATTTTACATTATACACAGTTTCAAACTACACTTACTACAAATTTAAGTTATAGTTCTTCTTCTAGTTTACTCTTATTCTCTATCTCAATATTACAAATTATTACCAAAATTGATTTTTGAACTATTCAATAGATTAAATATTATACTCTTCTTTTTTATATTATTACTAATACTCAAATCTAGGTAAGCCTTGATTACTCTTGTAGATTTAGATTACAGATTATATGCCTAAGTCTTTATTCTTCATATGTAATTTAAAAGCAAACTGTTTTTTGTAAAAACTTCAATTAAATTTCAATAAAGTTAAAGGCATAACCTCATTATTAATATTTAAAAAAAAAAAATTTTATAAATTTGTACTTATATATTAATTAAACAAATTATAGAAAATGCTATATATACTTGTTATATGAATCTGAAATTTTATCTGACTACTTTTATTCACAACTATCTGACTATAAATATTATCTATCAATATCTATTTCTTCCAAATATTCTTTAGTAAATAATAAAATACAAATTGCTAAATTTATTACTGAAAATAATATACTAGATTATACTTATACTCAATTAGTAAAAGTTATTTTTTCTAAATATAATAATACTATTATAGTCATACAACACTTTATTTCTATATAACCTCATACTTATAACTACTTTCTACTACTTTTATATCTACAATCAATTATATTCTTTTTATGGCATGTTAATAGTTTTAACTATTTAGCTAACAATGCTTGTACCTATATACTAACTATTTTTATTAAAAATAACTATAGTGAAGCTTATATCTACTTTTTCTTTAAAACTAAACCTTTATATAATTACTTTATTCTATTATTACAATAGATTTAGCACTTTCCTAATATTTTATTAAAATCAAATACAATATCAAAATACAATCTTTTAAATTTAACAAACTTATTTAGCACAATATTATTATTCTATTTATATTACAAACATCATCAATAGAACCTTTCTATTTTTCTATATCTGCACCTTTACTCTTTATCTTCAAACTATATACAAACTACTTTTTTGACTTCTCTTTTAGTTTAAATATTGTAACTTACAATATAGAAAAGAAGTTTCTAATAAAAATATATTGTCTTTAAAACAATTTACATATTATTAGTTTAACTGAAACCAAAATTACAGAAACTAAAAATAAAAAATTCTATATCAACTATTAATTTTTTTATTACTGATTAAACTGCTTTATTTCTAAAGAAAAAATATATATTATGATTAAAAATAATTTACATTTACATATTCACAATATTTTTAACCATCTTGTTAAAACTATTATAATAAATTTTTTCTTTAAACATACTTATAAATTTTAAATAATCTTAATATACTTATTATCTACAAGCAACTTTGTTATCAACAAATCCAATTTTTTATTATTATATAGATATAACAAACACTTCAGCAACAACTATATATAATTATTCTTGATAATTTCAATTTATTAATTTAAACTACTATATTTAATACAACAAAATATCAACTACTAAACTACTTATATAATGTTAATATGTATAATTTGACAAATCACACAAATAATACCAATGCTACTTGACAAAGTAGTAGATATAATAACAGAATTGACTATATATAGGCCAATGAATATATAATTTCTTTTTTTAACAAATTTACATTAATGATTTATCATGGATCACCAATAATAATCATCAAATGCTTATAGTACAATGAACCTTTACTTTTGTAATAAACAAATCTAAAAAGAAAACCAAATATAACTATAGAACTTTTAACTACAAAGCAATAATCAAAGAGAAATAAAAAGATTTTTCAAACCAAATTAACTCTAATATGCATCAGCATTTTTTTTTTTCACTTTGGCAGTCTTGCTGATACTCTTTATTAAAATTCCTGTTTATCTACTAACAAACATTTTTAGACTTAATGTGCTGAGTTAACATTTTATAGTTACTTCTATAAGCACTTACAAGTGATCTGCTGCACCAGTTGCCTAATTTTTAAAGAAAAAAGAGGATCTGGGTGGCTCATCTGACCACCACCCTACAATAAAGTATTACCAATCTGATAACACTTTCTTATAGGGAAGTGAAAGAAGAAAAAAAAAACACTAAACTAAACTAAACTAAAAGGGATACAGGAAGAAAAAAGAAAAGAAAATAGTGTTTGGGAGCAC
>CAJVQA010005022.1:0-16724 GCA_910591915.1 Cetraspora pellucida | reverse complement strand
TTTAAACTTTCTGATTTTCAATCCTATGCATTACAACCTTCCATTACTACATGGACATACCAGGTTAGGGCTATCTATTACTATTTATATCAAGGTACCACCTCATTGGATGTTACTGAGTATCTATAGTCCTTCGAATTTACCCTCGACGCAAACTTACTAAGTATAGTACCAAGATTACCCCCCTTAGATTTTATCTGTGTTAGTGTAACCTGTATCCACTAAACCGGTTTTGGTGCCAAAGGTGTTCGAGTTTCAGTAAGTCCATTCCTTTCCTATAGTTTCCTTTTATGTTTACCATATCACTCATTAGTGTGCCTGCTCTCCATTTCTGGTATGTTCACCACTTGTCTCGCATTGAGCACCAACTCTCCATATCGAGAAACTTCTTTCTGAGAACTTCCTTATATACCGATCTTCTATTCATCTGGACTTTAAGCTACAGGGCTTCGTGTACATTCATATGCTTTCATAGATTACAGAGTTTTTGCCTCCAGCTAGAATTGAACTATCGACCTTGTCTGTAGAGGGAGGGGCATCTAGACCACTAGGCTATGGGACCCCATCCCCTCTTAATATAATAAATTAAATGGCTATAAAAGTTTTTTTTATTAAAATTTATATTTTAAGCATCCTTTATAATCTTTTTTTTGATTAGCCATTTTAGGTAATTAGCACTTATATGTAGTTATATAGTATAGTAATGAGTAATAAAATTTTTTGATTATTTTTATATACTATACAGTGCTGTATATAGTACTTAGGTATTTTTCAAGAAAGCTGACCTAGATTGAATAATACCTTCCAAATATTAGAAGATAGAAGAATAATATTAAACTGCACTATAATTATAAAAATTTGTTATATGATTTATAAAAAGTTCTAAATTGCACATTAAGTGTTCAATTTTGCATATCATGTGTTTGATTTTCATTATGTTATACAGAAATTATATACTATAGGTTACATATGAAAATGATCTACATCTATTCTACTTTTAAATATTCACTTTGGCTTTTCTTTTGCAATACTCATTTATAGGTATAGGATGTATCAAATTGAGTCTAAGAGGATATCTAAATGTTAATTACTGTATTTTAATAAAATTTATAATTTATTTTTATTATAAATAACTGTATAAATTATTATATAAATTAGTGCATGTTTAGGAGTGTGGTGACCTAATGAAGTAGTCAGGTTGTCAACCTCCCAAGTGGGAGGTTAGGTGTTCAAATCCCATCGACAGCAAAAATTTGGATAATCATCTATGTAATATTCATATTATGGCAACTGTTACTAACAATTAGGTTAGGATACCTGTAATGGCAGTTGCACCAGCATGACTGGCAGGTCATAGGGCATCTGTGTAAATATGGCATTATACAAAAAAATGCAAACTGACAAATCGGGTGGTGCAAACACTAGATAAGTCCTTGTGGCCATGTAAATCCATTAAAATTGGGTAACAAGAAGTCCATTTGAGAAGACCTAAGTAGAAAGATAGCTAGATCTTCAATGGCTCTACTGTAAAGACTAGCCCTGAGAAATGAATACTAAGGTTATAGTACCTGGTCGTAGTAGCTGGACAGGCAAGAATCTCTAGATTGAAAAGTCACAGAGATATTACCAACCAGGCCACTGGAATGAATTGGAGGAAAAGAATATCAGGCCAACCTGATATACCAATGGTCTGATCATAGTTCTATATAGGCTATCTGGATTAGAAGTTTGGTAAAAAGACAGATGAAAAGGCAGGAGTATACTAAAGTACTGGAGTTATGCTGTGAAGTAGATGCTAGGGTCTAAGTAAACTCTACAAGGGCATAGTGGTTTAATAGTTAGCCCTGACTGCAAGTGTTGGTTCTGCTATAGCAATACCTAGATCAGTTGTAAAAATGGGTACAGAAGGCTCTGGTGGGTTTACCTTAAGAATAAATTAGTCCTAAGATTGAGACAATAATCTGGGCATCTGAGTATAACCCAGTAAGTTAACAAAGGTTACAGATTCAGAGGGTTTAAAGTGGAACACCCAAGCAGGGGTGTAAGATATGACAATTGGTAAGGAACCTTTGAGCAGACTCCTTAAATAGGTAATATAGAAAAGTTATATGTGTAGCCAATTGTACTCTCTTCTGTAATGGTTCATTGAATCACAATACTGATAAGTGATTAATAAAAGTCAAAAGACCAAAGAGATTACCTTAATACCAAAAAAAAAAAATTAGTGCATGTTTTAAGATTGTACAAAACTTTAATATTCTATACAAACTAGCCTCACAAACAATTATTGCTATTTTGCTTAAAGTTAATGAACTTTCTTACAAACAAATATAGAAACCATATTGTATAAACTTTGCTAACTGTAAACAACAACAAGGACTTAAACCATCTTATGCCAGACACTTATTTCAATCAAATTAAAATAACAAAAGAAACTCTAATCACAAAAATTATACTTATTCTTGTCTATGTGAATTACCTGACCAACTACACTCCAACTCTAATATCTGTCTATCTACTGGCTACACTATTCATAAAATCAAATATCTGAATTATTATTTGGATCAAATATAATATTTCTTATAACTATATTTTAAACTTACAAATTTAAGTGAGTCTTGACCACTCTAGTAGGTTTAGGTTACAGATAAATATATCTGAACTTTTATTCTGGAATGTAGTTTTTCTTTTATTTGTACTTAGAATAGCTATATAGTTAGCAGTTTAATGATTTAGCCCTGATTGCAAGTATTGGTTTTAGCAATAGCATTTATATAGAAAATTACTTTTTGTATATAGCAGCTCTATATAGCTACTAATTTTTAAACTACTAATAAAGATATAAGCAAGGCCTTATCTTAATACCAAAAAAAAAAAATATTAGTACATGTTTAATTATAAATTATTTTTTTATCAATAGCAATCATAAAAAAAAAGAAAAAAAAATATTGTCTTAAATTTAACTAATATTACTATCTACTATTTGCCATTTTATACAACTGTACATCTTTAACCTATAGATGCTGACATTATTAATAATTTTAAAGGAGGTGTGGCAACTTAGTGAAGTGAATAAGTTGTTAACTCTCCAAGTGGTAGGTTGGAAGTTCAAAACCTACTGATAATAAAAATTTGAAAAACTCTATATTATATCAGTATTATGAAAGGTAAGCAGTATTACAGCAATAGCACTCTATTGATTAGTTGGAATTAGTACCTATAATACAGTTGCATCAGATAACTGGCAGGTCATAGGGCATAGAGGAATGCAAACTGGCATTGGGTGGTGCAAACCTAAGATAAGTCCTTGTGGTTATGTAAATCTGTAAACTGAGAAACCAGAACCCACTTGAGAAGACCTAAGTAGAGAGATAGCACAGATCTTTGATAGTACTACTGTAAAGGCTAGACTTAAAAAACAAATACTAATATAAAAAGAATTAGGCAGGCAAGAACCTCAGATAAGAGATACCATTAACCAGGCTACTGGAAGTCTTGAACCAGAGAAAAAGAACCTTGAAGGACAGACCCTAGGGTACCAGAGACAGGTTATAGTTCTACTAAGCTATCTGAATTGAAAGTCTAAGGTTAGAAGTAGGAGTATACTATAAGTACTAGAGATATGCTATGAAGTTGGTGCTGGAATTTGAGTAAACTTTGTAAGAGTAAGCTCTGTTAACAAGATACTAAATGTGAGTAGTTAGTTAGCAAAAGAACCCTGAAGCCCTATAGTTAGATAACATATTCTAAAATGTGTAATGGCTTAATGGATGTATAGACAGAGAGGTCACTGTTAGGTTAGATAGCACTTAGATATATAGGAACTTGTAGGCTATTTTTTTTTTTTTTTTTTTTTTTAAAAAAAACACATCTAAGCATACTTTTTATTTATGATGTTTTTGATTTTGATTTTAATTGATTACAGATTTTATGAAGATGATTTGATGAATTTTAGAATAGTATCTATTTTTTTGTCTTTAATAGGTAATTTTCTTATTACCAAAGCTTGTAGTAAGTTAATTTCATGTTTTATTTTAAGGTTTATTATGTTTATGATTGTCTCTATAGGTATAGTATTATCTTCCTGTCTGGTCTGAGTATATTAGTACCAAATTTCATAAATGGCAGTTATGTATATCCATATAGCTGTTTTTCTTTTATGGATTGATGTTATGTTGGTGGCCTGAAAGATATTTTCTATTGTGGATAGGATTGGCTCAGTTGTGTACTTGAGGAATTTGTAAGCTATTTCCCAAATCATCTTGCTTAGAGGGCATTTTAAGGCAAAGTGTTCAAGTGTTTGGGTGATATGTGGGCAGTTTCCAAGATTATTTTGGCTAATATGTAAAAGTTGATAGCCAAGGAGCAAAGCTCGATAGGCCAGCCACCACATTATGTTTTTTTTCTTGTTGAGAATTTCTTTAGTATGTAGCTATTCATAATTTGTATGGAGGTTCAGCAAGGCATTTAAGCTTTTTAAGGCTTTCTCAACCTTGTATTGGTTGTCTAGTGTTTCTTCTATCTTAATGTCTGTTAGTGACTATGGCCAGGAACTGCTTGTTTCAATTTTACCCTTAAATCTTTTCTATGCATTAAGGTAAGGCTTCCATTGATCTATCTAGCCTTTAGTCTTGAGTAGAGTTTGTGATAATGCATCTGTAACTGAAATGTTTCTTTTACTATAAAGTTCAGATTTGATGGTATTTCTTTCTACAACAGCCCAAAAAGTTTTGTTTGACAGCAGTTTTAGCCATGTTGAAAGTAATCTGGCATCTAGCATGTTCTTTAGATTAGGGGCAGTTAGCCCGCCTTGCTCATATCTGAGCTGAAAAACTGAGTATTATAGTAACATTCTTGAATTGTTTTTAATCTAAGTTGTTAGTAGTTGGTTGATCTCATTTAGCTGTCTTCTGATTGGAGGAAGAAGATATGCTAAGTACCAGATTTTTGAGATTAGTAGAGTTTTGGCTATTGGGATTTTCTTTTTAAATAAGAGGTTTCTTTGTGATAGCTCTTGAATTTTAGTTTTAATTTTCTTTGTAAGACTGTCCCATATTGTTTTTTCTGAGTTTTCTTTTGTATCAATGCTATAGCCTAGTATAGTTATCAGGCCTTGTTCATTTTCTAGCATTTTAAAGTCTGCTTGCTTAACAAGTTCTACTCTCTTGGCATTTGTTGTAATAGGAATTAATATTGACTTGGCTTTGTTTATTTTAGCATTAGAGACATTTTCATAATAATGCAGAATCTCTAGTGCTTTTGCCCAGTCTGATAAAGATCCGATTCCTAGTGATATATCATCCACATATGCTGTAATTTTAAATCTAATATTGTTAACTAGGATTCCTTTAATGTTTCATTTATGGTGCTGATGAGAGAGTTAATAGCTAGGACATAAAGCAGTAGTGATAATGGGTCACCTTGTTTGACTCTTCTTTTTATCCTGAATGGTTCTGAGATATAGCCTGAATCAACAATATGAGCAGTTTGGCTAATGAAAAGTGAGTTTATCACTTTTGTAAACTTATGTCCAAAGTTCATTTTGTTAAGTGTAATCTGCATGAATCAGTGGCTAACTTTATCAAAAGCCTTTTGTTGGTCAAGTAGTAGTAGCCAGTGCTGTTTTGATTGGTCTTTCTGATTTCTTAACATTATAAATACATCAAGTGCAGCATCTGTTATGGCCCTGTTGGCAATAAAGGCCTGTTGAAATAGTCCAATGATGCTGTCACATATGGGGTTAATTCAGTTTGCAATGATTTTTATAAAGATTTTGGCATCAGTGTTCACTAGTAAAATTGGTCTCCAGTTGTTTATGTTAGTTAGTTCATCTGACTTTTTGGAAATTAATATGATAAGACTTTTGCTCCAAGAGATTGGAATTTGGCCTATTTCTAGCACTTGATTAAACAGTTTAGTGAGCATAGAAAGGATTGTTTTCTTAGTGTCTTTGTAAAATTCTTAAGTTAGGCCATCAGATCCTAAAACTTTGTTATTTGGAAGCTTGTCGATTACTTGGCTGATCTCTTCTTCTGTTATTTGTTTTTCTAGGGATTCATTTTGTTGTGATGTAACTTTTGATAGATTGTTTGTAATATGTTTTGCAGCTTTTTTATCTATGTCTTCACTTTTGTATATTTTTTGATAGGTCTTCTTAATATAGTTTATAGTATGCTTCTGTGAAACTTTAGTCAGGTTGTTTGGATCTTTAATCTTAGTACTGCAACTAGTTGAATGCTTGGACTTGTAAAGTGAATAAAAGTATTTAGTTGACTTTTCTCCCTTTTCGACCTATTTTGCATTGGACCTTACATGCCATTTATTTGACATTGTGGTTAACTCTTCTTGAAGTTCAATTTTAAGGCCTTCTATGACAAGGTTGAGCTCTTCTAAATTAGGGTTTTTTGCTATTTTGTTGTTTAAGCTGCAGATTCTCCTATGGATCTTTTGTATTTTCTTTTTTGGTAAAGGTCAAGGTTTGAATAATCTTATCATAGACTGTATTAAACATTTATGCAGATTCCAGTTTTCAGTATTTTGGATATTGTATATTTTTTGAATTATATTTAATATAAGTTCAGGGATGTTCCAAGCTTTTCTATCAAATCTCCATATTGGATTGCTGTTATGTTTAGGCTTCAAGCTAAGCCCATATTCAACTAGGAGATGGTTAGAGTTTCCAAAGTGTGTTGAGACTTCTTTACAAAAATAGCTATAGTTCTCTTTAATATAAATATAGTCAAGTCTGGTTGCCATTCTTTGACCCCCTTGTGTTGACTGATAGAAAGTAAGAAAAGGTTCTTTTTTAGAGCAAATTGCTGTGTTGACATAATTAGTTAAAAGGTTTTCTATAAGCTTTCTTAAGCTGTCATGTTGTGCAGCTGCTTGGCTTATTCTGTTTGTTTCAGGGTCTAGGTTGGTATTAAAGTCTTCTTCTATAATACAAATGCTTTCATCATCTTTGGTTAGAATTCATTTCTTGAAAAAAGAGATTCTGTCTTCTAGTTTTTGAGGTGCATAGATATTTGTAAAATGGAAATGCTGCTGTTTAATTTCTGCTTTGGCTATAGTTATTTGTTCATTCAGAGCTTCTTTCATATTTGTTAGTTTAATATTTCTTTTTCCAGCTAGAATTGCTGTTTTTGAGGACCAAAAAGAGTCAAAGCCCTATTGTTTAGCTAGAAAGTTCTTTAGAGAAACATCTTTTAAGTTGGTTTCTTGTATTAATATAATGTCTAGGTTATAAGATTTTAGTAAAGTTAAGGTTTTTTGTGCTTTGGACTTGTTATTTAAGCCCTTAATGTTTAGTGTAGCAATTTTAATCATTAATTAAAGTGTATAGAAAGAAGGGCTACACTGGACTTGGTAGTCTTGTGTTAAACTCTCGGTAGTCAGCTCTGAAAAGAGCCTTCTCCATTCTTGTAAGGGTGACTTGTTCTTGTTTGGCCCTTTTTCTTGTTGTTTGTTTTTTGTTTTCTGTAAGTTACTGTAGTAAATGGTGCCTCTTCTGGGTTACTTTCAGAGTTGTTGAAGGCTACTGCCATTTCAGCATTCACTTCTTCTACTTCTATATTATCAATATCTTCTGTATTTGTTGTCTATTTGTGATTACTGCATTTTTGTTACTTGCAATTTCTGAGACAGCATCTGTTGCTATCATTTTTTTATCCTCAGAAATATATTGTAAAGTTGTAGCTCTTGTATCAGTTAGTTCATCAGTTTGTTCTTTTTCTTGTGAGACATTAATATATAGGTTGTTCTGGCTAAAGCTGGTTTCTGAAGTCAAAAGGTTTTGAGCTTTTTTTTTTTTTCTAAGTTCTTTATCTTCTTTTAGTTGTTATTTTGTTTCAATTGAGGTTTTGAGCTCCTTGCAGTCTCTTTTAAAGTGACCTTCTTTTTTACAGTAAAAGCAGATTTTGGATGCTTTTCTCCACTTAGTTGTAATTTTATGATTGCTGATATGAGTGTTTCTGGGTATTTTGGAAGGTAAATCAGAATCTTCTGTAGTTTCAAATATTATCAGCCATTAATCAGAGCAAACAGTAGTGTCTTCAAACATTAAAGGTTTTATTGATGTAATTTGGCTGACATATTAAAAAGCATCAAGAACCTGGTTGCTGATTTTCTTAGTATCTCCCATAGGCATGTTTCGAAGTTTAACTGTTAAGAAAAAGCAGTTAAGGTTGATTAGAATATATTCAAAAAGTGTTTGCTTGAACAGTGAAATTTTATTTGCTGCATAGAGTTGAACTTTTTCATTATTTTTAAAAACTATTTTAAGGGAAGATCATTTTCCTTTAGTCATATGGATTTTTGTAGCCATTAGCTCTTCTTCTAAGCTGGCTGCTAATACTGTAATTATTTCATTAGTGGGAATGTTGCTTAGACTTTGGATGTCTAAAATAAGAGTGTTTTGATTTTTAGAGTGTATTTTTTGGCTAGGAGAGGAATTTGTAAACACTGCTTTTTTTCTTTTAAGTCTTGTAAATAACTCAGACCATTGTTTTGGCCTTGTGTTACTATTTGATGTATTCTTGTTATCAGACTCCTTAGAGTTTGTAATTGGATGATGGTTGTTATTCTTCTTGTATTCTGTACTTGCATTAGTGTTCATGTGTTCTTGTTTATTAATTCCTGACACGTGCTTTGAGTTGTTTACTTTTTGCCCATGTTCTTGTCTTGGTGTTTTTTTTTTTTTTTGCTTGTTGTTACCAGTTATGTGGATGTTTTCTTCTTTGTTTTCTTTTCTAGCTTTTGAGTTAGCTTCAACTTGCCTAGCCCAGTCTAAACTAGACTTTTTTGTTGCTGTGTTCACTGCTGTGTGTGCATTATATTTGCTGTTTACAACTTTGCTGATTTTTGGAACTGTAAAGTTCTCATTGTTTTCTTTGGTCTTTACAAGCTTAAAGACTCAGTCTTTACCAGTATCTGCTTTTACTTTTTTGTATGAAAGCTTGCTCATAGCTGTCAACAGTAGTTTATACTTTTTGGAAGTTATGTATTTTACTCTACTTGAGTTTGTAAAGTGAACTGTTTCTTTTTGTTGTAAAATTTTGTATTTCTATAAGTTCTGAAGACAAACTGAAAAGAGTTTTTTTGTATGCTATTTGTTAATATAAGTATAGAGATTAGAAAGTTTAAATAGGTAATCTCCTAGTAGATTGCAGGTATGGCAGCTAATGTAGAACCTGCTGTGCAGACAAACTACTTAAAATAGACAACCAAAAGTTGTACATGTAGCTAGTTATATATTCACCTTGTACAAGTTATATAATCATAATTAAAATACAATAAAGGCAATAGCCACCAATAACTATGATCTTAGCATAAGCAAAAAATAATAATAATAATAATTTTAAAGTACAGTATAACAAATAATTATTTATTTTTTATGTTGTTTTTTTATAATCTAATTTGATATTGGTAATTATATAGCATAAATATAAACAATATATGCATAAGAGTTAATTAGAAATTTTGACCAAAATGAAAAAAATAAGTTTAATTAATTAAATTATTGCATTTTGCAAATTTTGCAGATAAAAAAATAAAAAAGAAATCAATAATTTTTGATTTTTTTACTATTTTTTTAGACTTTTAGATTAGACTTTAAGATTTGACTATAATATTATTAAAGTCTAATATAAAGGTCTAAAAGTCTAAAGAAATCAGAAATTAGAAATTAGAAATTAGAAATTTTTTTTTTTTTTGATTTGCAAATTTTGCATAATTTTGCAAATAATTGTTACAATACTTAAATATTACATTACAATAACTATTTCTATAATTTACTTATAGCAAATTAAATATTTTGAAAACAATTAAATTTATTAGAGATGTGTAGAATACTATTACACAATGAACTATTCATAATTGTTGAAAAAAACAGGTATTTTATCTGATTCTAACTCATTAACTATCAAAACAGCAATTGAAAAACAACAAAATTTAGAAAACAATAATTTAGAAGATTTGCATCAAATTTTAAAATCAGAAACTGCTAATAAATATTAAATAATAAACAAATTATTAATTTTGCAATACAGTCTGTAGAATTTGAAGATAATTTAAGTGATGAAGAGCTAGATTTTTTTTTTTTTTTTTATCTCTGGTGTTAATATCTAGAGGTGCATGTGGCACTCTTTTATTAAAATCAAATTATTAAGAACATTGTATACATTTATATATATTTTTTATTTTTTGGAAACAGTTTTTTAGATTGTAGTACAGAGTATGTATGTCTTTGCAGAGACATTTAATTACTATTAGGAGTAGGATTCTGCTTGAAAGATTGCTGTCTTTCTATTTAAAAGAGGTGTAAGTGCACCATATTTCATAAATTATGTTTGTGTGCAACCAGAGAGTGGCTTGTTTGCTTTTGTTATTTATAATGTTTGTTGCTATAAAAATTTCTTCTATAGAGGTTAGAGAAGTCTCAGCTTGGTTAGTTTTTAGAAGGCCATAGGCCTGTTTCCATATTTCTTTGCTAACTTTACATTTAAGTGCAAAGTGCTCAGCGGTTTGTAGCTCATTGTCACACCAGGGGCAGTTTCCTGTAATAGAAGGGCTTATATGCTATAGCCAGTATCCTAGTGGTAAAGCTTTATAAAAAAGACACCATAAAATGTCCTTTTTCTTGTTAGTTGTTTTCTTAATCAACATCCAGTTAGGGTGTTGGCTAGGATTAGATGGCTTCAATGTCAGCCTTTTTCTTAGAATTTCAATAATTTTCTTAACTAAAAGTTCTTCTCCATTAAGTTTTTCTATTTTAATGTCTTTGAGTTTCCAAGGCCAGCTTATTGTCACAGAAACTTTGTCTTTGGCCTTTTTTCAAGCTAACAAGTATACTGCTATGCCTTTGTAGAGTTCACTCAAACTCTAGCATCTACTTTACAGTATAATCTCAGTACTTTAGTATGGTTTCTATTTTTTTGGCCAGGCTTTTGATCTGATAATGTCTGTTTTTAATGCCTGGTTTATTGATATGTTCCTTTTTTCGAATAAGATTTCTGTGATTTTTTCTCTTTCATATTTGGTCCATGTAAAGTTACTAGTAAGGAGTTTTTTCTATACTGAGATTAGTCTAGCATATAGCATATCTCCTACTATTGGGGCTTGAAGGCCATTTTGTTCAAGTGATTGTTGGAATATAGAGTATCTAGGCAGCATTCTAGAATTGTTTTTAATTCAGAGTGTTATAAGTCTGTTGATTTCTGTAATCTGTTTTTTACTTGATGGAGTCAGATATACTGCATACCATATCTGTGAAAGTATAAGTGCTTTAGCTAAAAGAATTTTCCTCTAAAAAAAAGATTTCAATTAGATGATTTTTCTAGTATCTTTTTTATCCTAGTGATTGTTGTTGTCCATAAGTCTTTTTTAGAAATGCCTTTTGTGTTTATTTCATATCTAAAAATTGTTAGTGTTTCCTGTTCTGTAGTTTTAGTAAATTGGGATTCATCCTTAAGTTCGATTCTGTAGGCTGTATTTGTAAGAGGTACTAATTTGGTTTTGGTTTTGTTAATTTTTGCATTAGAGGCAGCTTCGTAGGTTTCAAAAAGTTGCATAATGTTTATTTAGTCTGATGATGAGCTTATTCCTATTGTTAAGTCATCTACATAAGCTGACAGTTAAAGAACTGGCTTTTTAAGAGAATTCTTAGAATGTTTCTTTTTAGTTGTATAAGTAGTGGTTCAAATGTGAGTACATATAGTAGGAAAGTGAGTGGATCCTCTTGTTATACTTCTCTTTCTACTCTAAAAAGTTCAGATAGAACATTGGCTTCTATAATATGTGCCATTTGATTTGAAAAGAGGTTAGCTACCAAGTTGGTCATTTTTTTGTTGAAGTTCATTTTTCTTAAAACCAGGTTCAGAAAGTTATAGTTCACTTTGTCAAAAGCCTTTGCTGATCTACTAAAAGCATCCAGTGCTGTTTGGAGCTATCTGATTGGTTTCTTAATGTAGTAATTATATTCAAGGCTGTGTTCATTATTGATCTTCTGAAAACAAATCCTTGTTGGTGATTGGGAATAATTTTCTTGCAGATTATGTTAAGCCTGTTTGCTATAATTTTCATAAAAATTTTAGCATCGCAATTTACTAGTGAGATTGGATGCCAGTTGTTTAAGTCTTTTAAGTTTTCTGATTTTTTGGGAATTAGTATAATTATGTTTCTGCACCATGAATCAGGTAAACAACCAGTATCTAGTACTTGATTGAACAACTTTTCAAGGACTGGTGCTATTTCTGATAATGTAAGTTTGTAGAATTCATAAGTTAGCCCATTAGTGCCAAGTAACATATTATTAGGAAGGCCTTGTATTGCTTGGATTATTTCTTTCTGTGAAATTCTTTTGACTAAGTTGTCATTTTGGTCTTGTGGTATTTGAGAAAGACTTTCAGTAATCTTTTCTGCTACCTTAAGATCTATGTCTTCTTCTTTGTAGATTTTCGTATATTGGTTTTTAATATATGTAAGTGTATCTTTGTTTTCTGAGCTTAAAGTTTCAGGTATTTCGATTCTAGACTGAGCACTTTGTGACTTTTTTGCTTTGTATTTTGAGAAGAAGTATTTTGTTAACTTTTTTCCATTTTCAATTCATTTTGTCTTTGACTGAATTAACCATAACTTAGCCATCTTAGTTAGTTCCTCTTGTATTTGAAGATTAAGTTCTTCTATGTTTTTATAAGGTGTTCTTTCAAGGAGTCTGCTGCAAGCTCCTTACTTAGCTTTGTAATGTCTTTGTTTAGTCTTGCCATTTTGTTTTCAGAGGCTTTGGGTCTTTGAAAGGCTCTGATAATTAATTGTATGTAGATTTTACATAAATCACAGTTTACTGCTGAGCCAGCATCCTGAATTTTCTCTATTACCTCTTTTCTTAGTAATTCATTTTTAAAAGATTCTTTATTGAACTTTCAGACTAAAGGCTGTTTAGATTCTTGTTTGAATTCCAGTGTGCATCTTACTAGGAGGTGGTCTGAATTACCAAAGTGTGTACTAACTTCTGATATAAGGTGATTATGATTCTTATCTATAAAAATGTAGTCCAAACATGTAGCCATTGAGTGATTATTTTGTGGTTTTTGAAAAAAAAGTTAGAAAGGGCTTGGTACTTGATATTTCTTCTATATTAATAAATTCTTTTGTTAGGTTGAAGAGCTGGGTCCTAGTTGAGTCATGTTGGGATTAAGATTAACATTGAAGTCTTCTGCTATAATGTTTATATTGTTTTCTTTGATTTGAGGTTTTTAGTCATTAAAAAAGGTTATTCTGTTGCTAATGTTTGGTGGCCTTTAAATACAAAGTCTGTTGTTATTATTCTTTCTTCATGGCTTATCTGAATGTTTTTAAATTCAATGTCTTTATTTTCTGCTAGAATTGCTGCTTTTTTAGTCCAGATTGAATTATAAATCCATTGTTGTTTGAGAAATTCTTGTGTTTTTTCATTATTAAGGTTAGTTTCCTGAAGCATTATTATGTCTAGTTTGTATGATTTTAAGAGAATTAGTGAGGTTTGTTGTTTTCCTTTGTCGTTAAGTTCTTTTACATTTAGTGTTGCTATTTTTAATTTGGTTTTTTGAGTCATAGATTTTATAAGGTTGTTGGATCCCTTGAATTGGGAGTGGCTTGTTTCTCTATGAGTTTTTTTGTATAGAGATGATCTTGTTTTGTCTTTCTTAGATGTTCTGTTTCCTTTTTTGGCTTTTCTGTTAATAACTGTAATAAAGCCATCTGTTTTTTCATTTTTGTCAGAAGGAGAAGCTGCTTTGAAGATGTAACTTGCAGATGGGTGTGGTGTTTCATAGCCATAAATGGCAAGTTCATCTCTTGATAGCATTTCTGTATCTGGTAAGAGATCTTCTTGGGTTGTCGCTTGCATTTGTTCATCTAAGCTGTTGTTTGTTGTAGCTAATTCTGCTAGAACTGAAAGCTGGGGATTTTGCTAATAGCTAGAATCAGTTTTCTCTAAGGCCATATGCACATCATCTTTTGTATCATTTTGTTCTTGCTGCTTAGAGTTTGCTGGTGATAGAGGTTCTTCGTTGCTCTGTTCAGTATTTTCTGAAGTCTTATTTAATTTCTGAAAGTCATTTGAGAGTCTTCTATTATGTTTGTCCTCTTTGTATTGTTGGTAGCTAATTCATAGATTTACTGAGTCCTGAAATTGTTAGCATTCTTTTTTAATATAACCTTTTTTTTCACAGAAGTAGCACATCTTAGGTGCTGATTTCCATTCTTTTGTGACCTTATTGTTTCATACATGTGTGAAATGAGGTATTTTGCTTTCTAGGTTAGGATCATCTGAGTTCTCAAAGATTATAATCTATTGGTCCATAAGGTAAGGTGTTCCTTCAATCAGTAGGAGCTTAATTGATGTGATCCTGCCCACAAACTCGAAGGCTTCTTTTATAACATCTGATATTGCTTCTTTGTTACCTTTGAAACATTTCTGATCTTTAGTGAAAGAAATGATTTTCTTGAATCTGTAGGGATAAAGCCGAAGTAGGTTCTACTAAAAATATTAATGCCCTTGATAGCATGGTGTTTTAATTTGTCTTTGTTTTTAAACACAATTTCCAAATATATGCATGTTCCTTTCGCCATAATTTCATTAAAAAAGCTGTACATGCCTTGGATGTCTATTATTAGAGCATTTTCATTTTTTGATCTGATTTGGCTTCTGGGCATGAAGGAGGAGTAGGTAGACTGTCCTCTTCTTAATTTTGGAAAGAGACTAGATCACTGTTTAGTTAGTGTCTTTTTTGGACCTTTTTGTCTATTGCTATCTTTTTGTAGATCATTATAAGAGTTAGTTTTATATGCTTTGCTTAACAAACTGCTACTTTGCAAGTTTTCCATTATGTCTAGCTCCTGTCCTGTTATATTTTCAGTTTCCTCTAAGTTGTCTAATATTACCTGTTCCTCAGACATGTTGTCTGTTGTTATGTTTATAGTATCTTTAGACATGTTATTCTTGTTTACTTTTTGGTCTTAAGTAGCTTTCGTTTTTTCTATTTTTAGTTTAACTTGTTTGTCCCAGCTTGTTGGGTTTTCACTAGGAATTTCTTTTAGTACCTGCTTTTCTTTTTGTTCATGTTTAGTATTCTCTTCTATGTCAGTCATCAAGCTTAAAGAGCTTGACATGTTTTCTTTGTTTTTGTTTACTTTTTTTCTGCCACTTGTTGATGCCATTTTTTTTGTTGTTTTTATATTTTTCGTATATTGAAATTCTGTAAAGGACCTTTTTCTTGGAACAAGGGCAAGGGCCCTTGTTTTACTAAGTACTTTAGCCAGTTTTGTCTTGTTTTTTGCTCTTATTTTAACAAAAAGGTTACTCTACTCCAAAACTCATATGTTCGGAAGAGAGTGTATGCAGATCTCTTAAGAGCTAGATTTTTTTTTTTTTTTTTAAAAAATGCATCTAAGCATACATTTTATTTGTAATTATTCAATTATTATAGAGCTACATATTTTGTAAAGATTACTTTATGAATCTTAGAATAGAATCTAATTCTCTGTTTCTAGTTGTGATTTTCTAGCTACAAGTGTATGTAATAAATTGATTTTGTGCTTTATTTTAAGTTTCACTATATTAATTATTGTTTCTATAAGTATAGTTTTGCTGCCCCATCTAGCTTGAGTATATAGCACCATATTTCATATAAGTGTTCATGTGGATCCAGATGGCTGCTTTCCTTTTATAAGCTGAAGATATGTTAGTAGTTGGAGAATATTATCTATTGTGGATAGGGTAGGTTCAGCTGCATATTTGAGAAATTTGTAGGTTGTTTCCCATATTTTCTTGCTAAGAGGGCACTTTAAAGCAAAGTGTTCTAATGATTAAGTGGTATGTGAGCAGTTAGGGCAATCTCCCAGATTGCTTTGACTAACATGTATAAGCCAATATCCTAGGAAGAGTGCATGGTGAGCAAGACGCCACATTATGTCCTTTTTCTTGTTAAGAACTTCTTTTATGTTTAACTATTCGAAATGTTCTTTCTTGAGGTTTATTGAGGTGTTAAGACTTTTTAGAGCTTCTTTAACCTTGTATTGGTTGCCTGATATATTTCCTATTTGGATTTCTTCTAATTGCCATGGCCAGGTACTGTTGGTTTCTATTTTTCCTTTAAATCTTTTCCATGCATTTAAATAAAGCTTCCATCTATCAGTCCAGCCTTTAGTTTTGAGTGGCATCTGTGTTAGTACATTTAAAACTGAAATGTTTCTTTTGTTATAGAGGTCTGAGGTTATAGTGTCTCTCTTTGCAGTAGCTAAAATGTATTACTTAATAAGAGTTTGAGCCATGTTGAGAGTAGTCTAGCATCTAGCATATTCTTTAGAATAAGTGCAGTAAGCCCACCTTGTTCATAGCTGAGCTGAAATACTGAATATTGAGGTAGCATTCTAGAGTTTCTTTTTATTCAGTTTGTTAGTAGTTGGTTAATTTCAGTTAATTTCATTTAGTTGCTTTCTTGTTGAAGGAAGAAGGTATGCCAAATACCATATTTTGGAAATAAATAAGGTTTTGGCTGCTAGAATTCTTCCCTTAAAGGAGAGATTTTTTTGTGAAAGTTCATTAATTTTATTTTTGATTTTCTTTGTAAAGCTTTCCCAAGAGGACTTTTCTGGATTTCCTTTTATATTAATGTTGTAGCCTAGTATTGTTATAGAGCTTTGATCATTATCAAGTATTTTAAATTCTGATTGGCCTAAGAGTTCAA
>CAJVQA010005021.1:0-16727 GCA_910591915.1 Cetraspora pellucida | reverse complement strand
AAGCCCTTATAGCACTTGACAAAGCTCCAGAGCTTATCTACTACTTCTTTGCTTGGTAGTACTTGTGTTTAACCAAGGGACTTCGCTTACAAGGGTTCGAATTTTTTTCAACTCTTTTTAGTTTACAACCAAGCATGTAGTGAATAGTCTTCCTAGTTACTCCAAAGTAGAGTTTTGTTTTATTTTAAATATAATAACTATATAGTTTTCGTAGGTCAGACTTTTTGGAAAAAGTTGGTGTGAGGGATCGTTGTTAATTAATATTAGTTAATTTAAATTATATAATCTGTAATAATATAAAAATATGAGCAAGGCTTTATCTTAACATCAAAAAAAAAAAAACTGTAATAATATAATATATAGTTAATAATGTAATATTTTATTATAAAATAAATTTAATTAAATTTAATAATAAAAATAAATATAAATTTAAACTTATTAAAAAATAACATTAAGACCAGAAAGGTGCAAACCAGTAGCAGCAGCAGGGACCTGGCTTGAGATCGTGCTACTAGTACCTGAATTGGGAAGTTAGCAGTGGCAGCAGGACTCTGACTTGAGATACGAACTGTAAGGCATTGTTCTGGCAGACCAAAGATGGTAGCTCATAAGGAGTGAACGACCCAGTAGACCAATTTGAAAGTTGTTTAAATAGGTTGTGAGACATGGGAGGAATATGCAGGTTATCTAACATAGATGGATGTGAAACAAAAATCCAGGTTATGTGTAAGTAGGATACAAAATTAGTTCTGGTAGGTTTAGGTCACAGATAAATTAGTCTGAGTCTCATTTCTTAATTAGACGTATAGTAATAGATAATGTATAATATAAAAAGTTGTACAAACTGTAATAATATGTTTGAATAAACAGACTTGAGGCATGACCTCACCTTAACTCCAAAAAAAAAAAAAAATAAATTTAAACTTATAGTCTAGATAAAACCTATTGAAAAAAAACCTTAAATAAATATAATAAAATTGGTTCTAGGTTTTATTTTTGTTCATTATACTGTATACATGAAAAGTATGTAGTACTAGTCACATTAAGTATTAAGACAGTATTAATATACACTTATGTGTACACAAGTTATCGCACATATATAAAGTGTAAAAAATAGGCAATATGTGACAAACAGAATTATGCAAACTAATCAAATACTGAGAGTTGTACAGACACATTAACTTGCCTATAAACCATACACTATGTACTTTGTTCCTGGTATATATATTTATTTATTAAATTTCATTTAGCTAATTTGGTTAAATTTGTATATAACAATAATTTCAGCACAATCTATATAATCAAATTTATTTTTGTATCATAATTATTTTACAGATCATTACAATGACAAATAACAAAATATAATATCAATCAAATGGTCAGTTTGGTCGATCAGAATTTGTGACTGAACTAGTAATAGTTGCGGTCATAATCAGTCATGACCAGTCATGACTAGTGATGAGAAATATATATGCTATGCACATTGACATCCCTAATCTCGATCACTAAAGATAATTGAGTAATGTGTATATAAGTAGTTAGAGAAATAAAGTGATGTTATATCATTTGGGTAAGTATGAGGTCATGAGTAAAAGGTATATAAGGGAGTTATTAAGAGAATTTGTAGACATTTTTTTTTTTTGCTACAAGCTTGATGCAAGTCTAGCTCTTCATTAATCTCTCTCACCTACCCAAAAAGACAGGTTTGGACAGGTAAGAACATAGTAGCCTAGCTGGACAAGTTGGATATCAAATGGTAGTGAAGTAGCTCAGATGAACAATTTGAATATTACACAGTTGTAGAAAAATATGCAATAAAGGAATTATTACAAAAAAAATATTAAAATAGGAATAATTCTAAGAACAGTAGTGATCATGTAACTCATAAGAAGATCTTGTTTATTTATTTCATAGAATTGTCATTAGTATTGTGATCAATTAACAAATGAAATAAGAGTTTCTGAAGACCCATTTAATGACTTTTAATGACAAAAATTATTATTTTATTATCGAAAAATAAAATAAAGTTGATACATCACTTATTTGAAAATAAATCTGCAACCAATTTCAATTAAAATTAGATTTTATATTTTAACTTGAAACCTTTTTATTTACATTAATTTTGGGACATCTAGTATATAAAAATTGACTAAATGATTATTTGTCGATTCAATAAGTTTTGAATTTTGGCAATGATAAACTTTTGATAATGAAATCAGTGACAGAGGTAGTTACGTTATTGATGCAGGTCTTACTTAGGATAGAGATAGGTTAGTTAATATTTTAAATAATGATCTGCATTAATAACATCAATAATGTAAACATTTTTACTGCATATTATATATATCGATAATTTTTTGCGATTATATTTGAATGACATTGTGTGCTTGGTATTTAGTCTGTACAGAAATTTATGATGAAGATTGTTCTTGCCAACTAGCATATCTTGACAAGACAAGCTTTCATACTAAGTACATTATATTGCAAATGTTAGTAAAAAAAAAAAATTAATATGAACAAGATTTGATTGTTTAAAAAAAGATATAACACAGTTATTATCCAAACAACCAATATTTAATTAATATTTTGTCAAAACTGTATTAAGAATTATAATCAATGAAATCAGAGTAAAAATTTTTTATATCATATATGATTTTATTTAAATATACAATAATCATTACAAAATATAAGTTAAAAGAAGGCTAGCACAATTTGAATGAGAGCATTGAAACAATAGATTTGACAACTAATTCATGTTAAATATTATAAAGTGCTCAAATAACTGCAATTAAATAATATATATATTATTTTTTGATGCATTTATAGTTATTGGTTTATAAAAATATCAAAAATATGATTTATGCAATATGTAGATCAATATGTAATTGAACATTTATCAAAACAATAACAATTAATATTTCTTAGACCAATTCTATTTTGATCCAGGTCAAAATAACCCATCATGTGATTTTAAGCTATCGTGATGCAAATAGGCATATAATCGAATATAGTTATATAGATCATATGACTGTTGCTTAATATAAGCCAATCAAATTACAACATTTATGAGTTCAAGTATACCCAAATCAAATACAACTTGAACCTGAATTTTATATTGTATTTTGTTACTTGTTACTTGTTTAATATGATTTTTGAAGACTATTGTGCCATTTGCCAAATTGTAATCCTTTGATTATTTTATAGTAATTAACAATTCTAGACAATACTAACTTCAATAATCAATTAAGAACATAATTATTCATATACAAATCAATTGTTATAGTAGATATCAATATTTAAACACTTCTAATAATACAAAGTATGTATATACATGCAATTGTTAAATAACTAGTGCTAATAAGTTCAAATATATATCACATAAAATAAAAAATACAGACATGAAAAGTTGATCAAATAACAATATTGTGATATAAACAGGTTTAGAAAATGCATAACAGTAGAGTACTGTATTCTATATTTATGCAATTCATGTTACAGATCTTTTATTTAAACCTAAAAAAACCAACTTATATAAGCTAATATTCCTTTTAATACACTAATATGAAAATTAAAAAGATATAAATATATTAGTTTATATAAATAAATGAAAATATATATACATACAAATATATATTTTGCAGCTTTTAAGATTATTATTATTATTACTAAATATGAATCATTTTTTTTTTTTTAACTTTTGGTAGTCATGATGGTCAACCAGTCAGAAGTTTATTTATAAATATTTAATACAGACAATATATAAATAAAACTATATTTAACTTCACATGCTATCATTACACAATTACCCCAATTGGCACTTATGAGTGACTTGCCACACTAGACTTGCTAAAGTTTGGATCAAGCTCATCTGTCTGCCATCCTACAATTAAATAGCACTAATCTGATATTATTTTTTCGTAAGAAGATAAAAAACCAAAAAAAATTTTCTTGTTGAGAGGCAATGCACTAAAAAAAAAAATATATATAGGGGAGAAACATAAAAAAAAACAAATATCAAGAAATAAAAAGAAAAGAAATTGCTGATGAAGGTTAGACAAATAGGTATTAATTATAAAGACTGTATTGGCCTATTAAAAATTATATATTACTAAATACAGTAATCTTTACTTTAACTCTATCTAATTAACATATTTAATACTAAAGCTTATATCTTAAGGAAAACACTTTAACTAAAACTAAACTGGCAGAGAAATTTCTATGTGCTGGATGCCCTGACTTCTTGTCACTGGATCCATCTTTATGTACAACTCATTATACTTTTTACCAAATCTTACATTTTAATACTTGTCACATTTTTAACTAATCATCTAATCTTTTGCTGAAAATCTCCAATCTCGTCTCATTGTTATGTTTTTCCAAGACATATATACTCATGCTTTATCTGTAACATAGGCCTTTTTTGAATAGAACTAATAAACAATCCCGATTTGGAAGGATCAACAATGCTGATTTTGATGAAAATAAGCTGGATTGCCTACTTTCAATAAAAATTTCTTGGAAAAAAGTAGAAAAAAAATTTTTAGAGTACCAACTGTAATAAGTGTAGGAGTTTATATTATATAGAATAGTATATTCAACTAGACTTTTATCTTTACTATTGCTCAGATATAGCTTGACAAAAACTTCCTTAATTGTAGCCAAAATTACTTTTTCAATAACTCCATAGACTTCTACCAGAGAGCCAAACCCACAAAAAGCTGTCTTTTTTAACTCTTTTTTATATGGCCTATATGCAATCTGAAACTTTTGAACCCAAATGCTATACAGTAAAGTTTTGTTGTATATAAACATACTAACTATATAATTTTATAGGTCAGTATGTATGAAAAAATTAGTGCAAAGGATTATCAGGAAGAGTTGTTAAACTCTTGAATATAAAACATTTAAAGATGTTAATATTGATATAATAATATTATATAATAAAGCAGAGTAATATTATTTATCTTGTTTGGGCAACTTCTAGAATTATGCCTAGCACTTTTGCAAATGCTGCAGACATATATTTTTTTAGCAATGTGTTCAGCATCTGTATTTTCACATTTAGTACTACTTGGTCTTCCTTTTGTCTTTATCATATTAGGATCTTTAATATCTCTTATGATAATGGATATTTGTTATTTAATTGTTTAATGAAAGGGTTAGAGTATTATTAATTTCAATATGACTTACTCTTTTATAATAGTTTCAATATCTTTAAATAGAACTGAAGTATTTTTAGTAGATATTTGCTGATTAGTAAATATATTATAAGTACTATGATTGTATTCATTTATTAACTTATTATTATTAGTAATATTGTCAGCAGCATAATTTTTTTGTCAATTATATTAAATATTGCTAAAAAGATAATCTAATGAGCACCAATATAATTAATACTTAAGATTTTATTTCAGCAATATGAACTGCAAGAACATGACAGTATAACAAAGAAAATTATATCTTATAATCACATAAATAAGTGTACTTATTATCAATTTGATATATTGTATATTTACAGCTTTTATTATAATAAACATGCAGCAAACTAGCTTCTTGTCTCTTAATTTCATATATAATAGCTAAATTGTATTGATCTAACAATAAAGAATATGTAAAATTTGACATAATTACTAAAACATCTTTTAATAAGTCTGGACATTATAGGTGAATACTATTATATGTATAAGCAATATTGTTAGTATTAAGATTGCTAAAACTAATAGTTTGTTAATTTATTTAAAGCATTAATTAATTTAAGTAAAAAGGCAGTATAACCAAGTAGGTGTTTAAGGTGCAAATTGGTAACTTCTAACTATTGTATTGTTTTTACTTTATAATTGACATACTTATTGGTATAACTATATGCTTACATCCTTTTATATAGTTTTTACTGATCTATTATATAACTATTAGCTTCTGGATATTTAATCAATAAACAGTCTTATTGAATATTAAATTGCTTTACATTAGTTTTAAATATTACTACTCTGAAATCCTTATTAAATACTATGAATTTATCTTTGAGTTTATGATTTAAATTCTTAATAATATTTTACTCAACATGTCAAACACAAAGTTGATGTTTGATATATGATAACTTTGTTTTAACTGCAGACAAAAGTGCAAGGTCTTTATCAGTTATAAAAGTCTTTATATGATGAACAGTTATATTACCAGTTATTTTCATTAATTGACAGAATGCTTAGCAAAAGTTTGGCACAGTTTCATTGGCAAAAAGACAACTTGCAATAAAAAATGTTATACCTATCACATCAATACTACTAATAAGTAAAAGTGATATTCTAAATAATCAATATAGCTATTTAGTATGTAAAAAAAAAAATAATAAATAAAAATAAAATAAAGTAATAAAGTATTATTCAAACTGATTGGTTTTATATATCAAATTTATTAATAAAATCTCTGAATAATAATTAAAAGTAAAAAGCACATTATGAGTAGCAAATAATAAACAATGAAATTTTTTATTATTAATTATATAAGTGACTAAATATTCATTATTATTATTTAGATTAATCAATAATTTTACTGTTTGAGACAAACCCTTTACATAATCATGAAACTGATGATTCAAAGAGTTATATATATCTTTATTGTATATATATCTATTGTATTGTTTAGTTAACAAGTTAATGATTATCAGACTAGTATACTACTATCATAGAGCATTTGGATCTGTATATTTTTATTATAACTTAGCCTATGATGACTATAATCAAACATAATTGTAGCAGATTCTATAAGATAGTTATGTTCAAAATTAACAGACTGCAAGCAATATTTATTTTTTATTTAATGAACTATTATCTTAAATGAGCAGTTGATAGCTATGCTTTTTGTCTTTTGCAACCTAGTATTTGCATTACTTGCACTATTAGCACAATGACAGATGATATCTGTTCTGATTATAAAATTCATATTTCTTTCTGTATGATGAAATCTGGTAGCAAATCCTTTATTTATTGCATAGATGTTAATGTGTTCTTGGACATTATGCCAGTCATTAAAAGTTTATCCAACTGTTAAAGTAATTGGATTATTACCAGTAACTTGCTCTTGTAGTGTTATATTATTATTAGATAACTTATAGCTTTTATTAAGAATATCAAGTAAATTTTTATCATTACCAACATCAATATCAAACTTGTTTTAATATTATTATCAAGGTCTGTATATTTAAAAGAAGGTTCAAAGTTCATATTGCAATTACTAAACATCATAAAGCAGAAAAACAAACAAAAATACAAATAATCTTTTTAAATCATTTTTATTTACAAATATTATAACTCTGATTTGATTTTTATATTTTTATAATTATATATTAATGTTAATTGTTCGATTAAAAAGCAGCATTATATTTAGTATTAATTTATTATAAAACTATCATATGCAGAAATTAATAACCAGGATGCACAAAGTCAACTTTATTACAAGATCCAAATTTTTTAAAAATAGTTTCTTTAAATATTTTTTTTTAAACTATATTAAATTTTAATATTAGATCTGTAAATATTATAATAGACATTATATATATTTATTGATCTTTATGATGTCAGAAAATCAAAATTTTGTATATAAATAAAAAATTAACTTTGCATAACTTTTTATTGTACAAAATTATTTTTATGCTGTTATAGAAATTATTTAGAAATTGAAAATAGTAATATAATAACACTTGGATGGCATTTAAAATTAGCAGAAAGTAGTAATCATATAGATAAAAATAATTTTAACCTTTGCTATCAACAATGATATAATAATTTTAATAAACAATTAAATATTATTTAAAATCAGCAGACAGATGTAGTTCTGATGAACCAAATAATCTTGTATATTGCTATTTGGATAATAGAGAAATCAGTAAAGATAAAAAAAAGATATTTGATCTATGTTTATGTTATCAATCTAATTTGAAAGTTACTAGAATTTGCAAAATGTACTTAAATATATTTGAAATTAGCAGCAATAATTCTTATAAACAGTTAATCTTGATGTTATTTATAAAAATATTGGTATTGAAACAGATCAAAAAAAAGTGTTTATAGTTTACAAAGTAAGCTAAAGATAGTGATATTATTAGACAATATATATTTTAGATAGGTTATCAAAATAGTAAATTTATTACTAAAAATAAACAAAAAGCATTTAAACTAGTATTGTAGTATTTAAAGTTTATCTAATAAAATATACAAATTTGGGCCCAAACTGAATGTTCGCTTAATCTGAATTAAACTAAATTCAGATTTAAGTTGAACCTGATCTGAACACACTTAATCTAAATTAGGTTTAAGTTAAATCTGATTTGGATACACTTGGCCTAAATCGAGTTCAATTTGAATCTCTTGAACTTATAAACATCATAATTTAATTGGCTTACATTAAGTGGCAGTCATATGATCTATATAACTATATTTGATTATATACCTATTTGTGCAGCCAGTCTACAGATATGTACTAAATCATATAATTTTGCATATACTAGTTAATTATATGAATATGGAATAATGACAATATGTACAAGAAAATTTGATTTATTTTTTAATAGAAAAAAATAAAGTGCAAATAGATTAAATAGCAAAAATAAAGTGCAAATAAATTATATCAAAAACTAAATTGTATATTATAATTATGGCTCAATATCAACATTTAATTCAAGATAAATTTGGGTAAATTACAGTATCAATCTAAGTTTACAGATTAGAGTAAAAAAGTAATAAGATTATTAATTATCTAATAATGCACTTATTAAGTAAAATTGAATAATTGTATGCAACTTGCATACATATTATGTAATAAAGACATTATAAAAAAATAATTATAAGTGAAATAAAAATTTTTATTTTTCTGTTTACTTTTGAGAAACTTAATAAATAAAAAAAGCATATATTTTAATAAAAAATACTTTTGCTATTTGTTATAAATAAAAAAAAAACACATATTTTAATAAAAAAAACACTTTTGCCAATTGTTAATAAAACATTTAATTATATATTACTTGTTATATATATATATAAATTACATATTAAGCTTCTTTCATATATAACTTATTTGTTAGTAAAAACACACAAAGCTATTTTTTTTGTTAGATTCATAGACTTATATATAATTCATACTTACAACTTTTAAACTTAAACTTATGATGATTGAGCCTCTTATGTCTAAGTTAAATGATAAGTTTGAATTTTTGGAAGCTCTTGAAAAGGTTTCTAAATTGGCTACTAAATATAAAGAATTCACTTTTTCAAAAAAGATAGTAAT
Organism: Cetraspora pellucida; assembly: GCA_910591915.1. Lineage (NCBI taxonomy): Eukaryota > Fungi > Glomeromycota > Glomeromycetes > Diversisporales > Gigasporaceae > Cetraspora > Cetraspora pellucida. The sequence continues at coordinate 7,448 of CAJVQA010005021.1, read as the reverse complement.
CTTATAAGACATAATAGTAAATCACTTTTTGTTGTTTTGCAATATATGAAAGGTAAAAAATAGTGAAACTACTGGAATATAATAGAGGAAACTTGAAAAAAAAGAGAAATACCAGACATGAAAATTACTCTGTGCATATTAGAACTACTGCAATGAAAAGCTACACAACTGATGTTTTAGATACTCAAATAATATAGGTTATTATAAAGGTTGTACTTGAACATGACTACTTTATACTTAATTTAGATAAAGTTGTAACCTTTTTTTAGCATTATATTATAAGTTTAAGTCAAAAGAATCTTGTAAAACAGCTGTATGATAATAATGCATCTATTTATGTTATTATATCAGTTGTTAACAATACTATTAATGATGGAATAATTCTCTCAAAAAATATTATAAATAAATATACTCATATTAGAATTGCTTTGAATAAAGATTACAATAATCATTCTATTCAGATATTATTAAAACTTTTTTAAGAGTATGACTATATAGTTGTGTCTTATAAAACAAAAAAAAAATACTTAACTTACTTTTTTTTTCCCATATTAAAGTGACCAAGTGTATTGCTAGATGTTTTGAAGTTCTCATTGTAGATTGCACTTATAAAACAAACATTTACAAATATCTACTTGTGAGTATAGTTGGAATTAATAATATTAGCAGTAAAAAAAAGGTATTAGCATTATATCAAATTGTAATAGTCTGGATTGAAAATAAAAGCAAGGTGTCATATACATGATTTCTGCAAACACTTTGTATCAAAATTTATAATACTTATAGTTGCTTATCATAAGTCTTTATATCAGACAGAGACTAGGTATTAAGAAATGTCTTATGTAAAATGTTTTCAAAATCTAATAAGATGTTATATGTTTAGCATCTTTTGGAACAAAACTTGAAAGTTAATTGTTGCAAGCTTTTTAAAAATGATGATAATTATAAGGCATTCAAAAAGAAGATTGAAGTATTAAGATTTACAGAAAATAAAAAAAAGATTTCTAAATCTTTAAACATAGTTAAAAAAGTTAAACTCTCTTAAAAAGGTAGAATTATATATTTAAACATAAATGAAAAATTTCAGAATATGAATATTTGCCTATACTAAGCATTTCTGTCACATGAAAATATCAACTATTAGACAAGCTGAGTCATCTCATAGTGTGTTTAAATGGGCAATTGAGACAGTTAGTGATTTAAAAAGCATATTTTGTTAGATTGATCAAGCAATATGTTTACAATATCTAAAAGCAGCAATGCATATAGGTTCAAACAAAGTGGCAAATAATCCTTTTATTCTTCAAAATTCTATATTTAGTAAACTTATTTGAAAAGTATTAACATAAGCAATTGATCATATAAAAAGAATATTACAAAAAATTTCATCTATAGATACAAATGCTAAAGACTGTAAATGCTCAACCAAAATTAATTACAAATTACCTTGTCAGTATATGATCCTGATGCATGGCCCAATTTCTTTGTCACTAATTAATAAAAGATGGCTTTTTAAGAAACCAGATATTATTGAACTTTTACATCTTTCAAATTTCACTATTATTGATTTTAAATTTTATAATACCTTTGTTAATACAGAGAAAAAATTTTAACAACTATTAGATAATGTTGCTAGAACTGAAGTTATTGCAAAAATTCACTAAGCAATAAATGTACTATTGTCTAAGCCAACCAAATTGTCACAAAAAACAGCATCAAAGTCAAGTACTAAATGAGGATCACTTTTGAGTAAACATCAAGATGTCATTGCAAAAAAAAAACAAGGATGCTAAACAGTATTACAAAACTTAAAAGTAAAAATTCTAACAACAAAATATATCTTTAAAAGAAACTTTTATTACTTTTTAACTCTTTAATTATAAATTGTATAAGATAAATATTTCAAAATTTATGTGAGAACATATTTCTGAATATATTAATATAGCAGAAGATAGTAATTGTAGTTTCTATACTGTTGCTATATCAATTGGAAAATCTGAAGACTACTGGCTCAAAGTTCGAAAACTTATCTACAATGAACTTTGTATTTACAAGTCTTATTATATTTAACTATTTTTAAAAAAAGAAAAAGAATATAATGAGATATTATTTGCAATACAATGAGAGGCTGGCTCTTGTAGCAAATACTATTGGATGTTTATGTCATCTTTTGGATATGTTATTGCCAACACCTTCTAATGATCTGTTTACTATTTTAGCAAATATCTTTTTTTTACATTTCTTTTAGATAACATACTACTAAATCAAAATATATTGATTGTATTTAGTTATGTTCTTGAAAGATAGCATTTTGTAGCTGTAAAACTCAAGTTAAATGTACCTGTTCTTCTTATTACAAATAGTTGAGAAGAAGTATGTGCTAAAAATTGTAAAATATAAAAAAATTTATTTTTAAAAAAAATAGCTCACTTTGAAAAGGACTATGAAGAAGAATATAAATATTTATAAAAAGAAAATTTAGAATATGATAGTGTAATTGTATGCTAAATATTAAATTTTAATAATTGCTTGTCTCTGATGCCTTTCTAATAAAGATAATTTGATACCTTTTATATGTATAGTTGCTATTAACAAAACAATTATTACATAAATTAATATACAATCACAATTCTATAAATGCATACCTCCTGAGACAGGCCTTAGTCATGCATTTAAAGAAGATGTGCACTAATAGAAATTACAAATTTATATTATACAAATTTCAATTATTGATTGACCAATCAAATTATAGTGCTAGTAAAAAAAAAAACAGATATTACTACTTATAATTAATAAAGCTTAGTATGTTGTTTATAGTAATTTCAGCTAATAATTAAAATAATTATTCTTTTTTTTTGTTTTTTGTTTTTTTTTAATACAATTAATCTGAAATGTAAAAGTAAATTTAAAAGGTGAATCTAATCAAAAGTGTAAGTAGTTAAGTGTTAGAAAATTCTGAATTAATGATTTGACATCCAATTTTAGATAACATATTTTGTTTCAAAAAAGTGATAAATGAATCCAATTTTTTTTTTAAAACATATACTTATTTATATAATCACTTATCAGTGAATGCTTATCTAATTTTATTACCAGCCACCTTTATTTATCTGATTTAGGATTTTATAGCCATTTTCATAATTTCTAAAATACCAGATAAAAATTGACAGAATGGTTTTTTAGTTGATTTAGTTAAGTTATTCTTTCAGTATAAATAGATTAAATAAAATTACAAAGTTGTATATATGCATATACATCTGTATATAACTTTTATATTAACTAGTACATTATATTTTACATACCAACTCTATAGAAGTTTGGCTATTATTATTTGTATAACAAAAATTACAAGTCAGAAACTTATATATAAAACTTATGCAAATTACAGTATATATATAAAAAACATATTATATATTATACTTGTTTTTCAGATAATTTTAGTATTATAAATGTTGTCATATTCAATTTCATCTGAATACTTGCCAAACATGTTTAGAACATGTTTAGTATGTTTAGTTTGTGAGAAAATATATATGTATTTATTAAATTATAATGTAATCTATATGCAACACAATTTATATAACAATCATATTGAAATTACAAACTTAATTGAATCAGGTTTATTAGGAATTAAAAAAATAGCTGTAAACTCACTAAGTTAATTCTGAATCTTAATGTCAAAAATAAAATATGTAAAATTCTAATTAGCCAAGATTACTAGTATTATACTTATTTATTTGATTACTTAAATTATTTAAAAATATAATAAAATTTAAATATTAAATAATAATGCATCAAATAAAATATAATTTTTTTTATTTAAAGTAATTATTTATACAAGTCTGTTAAGCAGACTTGAGCATTTTCACTTTAATAAATTTTTCAAGAGAATTAACTAACTTTAATTGCTTATTTAAGCCCTCTTGCTAAAGCAAAAAGGTTCAAACACTTTCCAAATTATTTAATGCAGAACTACTACTAACAATTGCAATTTCAATGCTATTATCCTTTTTATTATCTATAACCTCAATGTTTTCATTATTTATAGTTTTGATGCTTTTATCTCTTCTAAATGTATATGCAAACTCTTTTATAATCTAATTATCTGAAGGAACCTTATAAACAAGATTTTTTATACTTATTGTAAAGAATTCATTAACTTCCATCAAATTAGGAAGATGGTATATATTATTAAGTGCACTAATAAGTTCATTAAGACTTGAATCATTGGTTCTATAAGCATTATTAGTTAATTCACAAACCTTGGGACCAATTGTATCTAGAAGAATTCTTGTATAGTGCCAACAGTTATGGATGGTCTTAACTGAAACTTCTTTTCAATTCTTTATTGTATATTGAATTGCTTAAAGAATATTTATTTTCAAATTTTGAATAAAAATACCTGTTTCAACTTGATCTAACATCTGCTTAAAAAAAAAAAAAATTAGTATGTATACTAAAATAAATATTGTATTATTTTGAAATAATGCCTTTGGGCATTATTTCAAAATTATACAGTAACCAATTAGTAGTTTTTTACTATAACTAACATTCAACAAATCTAAGTTGATAATGATAATAGGCTTTTTAAAAAGCTATAATGATACCTGTATCTATTGGTTGCATTATTGAGATTGTGTTTACAGAAAGAAAATAAACATCAATACAGTGAAGAGTTAACTTATCTAACTTATAGCTGGCATATTGATTAAGAAGTAAAAGAACATGCTAGCCATTATATTTTTAAAACATTTGAAAATCAAACTCATGGAGCCACTCTTGAAATAAAACTGTAAGTATCCAAGCTTTATAATTATTTTGATATATCTTTACCAAATTCTGAATTTTTATATTTTTAAAACACCAGAGGTTGGTGTACTTGCCAATTATAAGAGGGTTCAGTTTATGAGATTTATTGGTATTAATGCATAGGACTATAGAAAGACACTTTATTTTTTTTACATCCTGCAAGACATCATATTGCTAAAGTCTTATTTGGCTCCAATCTAATACAATAAATTAGTTATTAAAATAAAAGAATATACCTATATATACAATACATGAGTGTTACAAAATAAAAAAAAAACAGAAAAATCTTAAAAAATTTCTTTGTTTTTTTTTATTTTGTAATACTTAAATTATAATATTTCAAAATTTACCAATAAAAAAGACCTGTTTTATCTATATTATAAATTCAGTTGAAAGAGTACTAAGCACACAGGTCTTTTAATAATGACAAGAATCAGGCAATTATGTTCAAGTTAACAGATTCTGCTTCTTTATGAAGCTTTTGTTGACAGATTCTGTTTCTTTTCTTGAATTTTTGAAGCCATTCAGAAGAAAACTGCAACTTATCTTTAAAGACTTCAAGTTTATTTGCCAGCATTTTAGCTTTCTTGATTAACAAAACATCACTTAAGATGGTCTGATGCTGATATATTAAAATAAATTCTTTTAGGGTAAGCTCAAGCTCTGGTACTGCAACAGGTTTGTATCATTTGGCATTAGAGTTTAAAACTTCATCAGCAAGTCATTTTTTCTTGGCTTAAAAGATCCAAGTAATTGTAGATTCATTAACTCTGATCTTCTATTTATTTTTAATTTATTTTATATATTCAGGTCTGGTTTCTTTATTGTCTCTAACATAAACACAAAACTTATATTTTTGTGAGTCTGTTAAAGTAACCTTTTGTTTTATTATTATTAATATTGTATTAAAGACTTTGTCTAAATAAAGAAATATAATATAATATTAGTATTTAATTATAATTGATTACAATTCATATTGCTACTATTAGAGTAATTGTAAAAATATATAAGACAGTATTCTGCAATATTTCAGGAACATTATCTCTAATGTTTACTTTATTAATTTTTAAATAAAAACAAAAATAAAAAAAAATCAAAGCAAAAAAAATCTTTTTTAAAAAATACTCTTCCATATATCACTAAAGTACCCTTATATGCTTTGTACTCTCAAACTGATATTGATTCTTATTAATATTAAAAAAAGAAAATCCTCCACATATTCTATATAGTCACAAAAATAAACACACTTTATAATTATTTTATAATGTTAATTTGCTTGATCAATGATAATGCATATATACAAAGAATGTACATCACTGCCTAATAATAAATATTGCAGGTTAGTTAATGTTAAACACATTAAGTATTTTATTCTAAAGTTATTATATTGTTTTGGTATTTATTTTGCTTCTTTATTGCAATACTTAATTTCTCTACTTTAATAATCTTTATCTTACTTTAGACAACTTGATATTAATTCTTAGACACTGTAACAAAAAAATTGGTTGAGTTTAGAGATGGGATAGGTGCAATGAATTGTTATTTAAGAATAAAATATATTGTATAATGTTCCTTAATGACAATAGAGGCAGTTTATGATCTGGCACAAGGTCAAGACAGTCATTAAGAAGTGTTACAAGATAAGTATAAACTTTTTAAAAGAGCATTTATTGTATTGATCAAAGGAACTTTATTAATAATTTTATAATTTTGTAGGGATAATATAGTTTATTTACTCTTCGATTCTAAATTAAGAGCTTCAACAAAGCTATTCTGAACTATACTATCTAAACTACTTTGAACTATTTTTCAAGTAGAGAAATTCTACTTTTTTATAATGAATTAATCATAAGAAGAGCATGTACAAGACCATGACTCTTTTCTTTGTTTTTTATCAAATTCTAACCTGATTTGTTTTAACTTTTACACCTTTTTCATACAGCTTTTTGTGACTTTAACATTTTTCATGTTTATCATAAAAATGCTAAGAATGTTTTAGTATCATTTGACTTGAGGCAAGAATCCAATGTATTGTCTTTAATCATATTCTCTTGTCACTGCCTTACATTTAACTAAAATATAATAAGATGGTGTTAATATTTATTCTCAGTTGTAGTAATGTGAACTGGTTAGTCTAGATTAACCTTTCTTTAATTGGTGAGGATAGTTGGATCCCATGTTAAGACTTGTGCACTTTTATATATCTTTTTTGAGGCTGAGTATACATGTTTCAAATGGATCATTATGGACACTACCAATTAGGTAAGTATGTCTCAGTAATGATCATTTTTGCAAATTTTATAAGATATTAGTTTTACCTTTGACAACACTAATGTTAAAAAAAATCAGAAGTAAAAGTTCATTTCACAAATCTATATTAATCCTAATCTTGAAATCTGATTGGCAAAATTATCATAAGAATTTTTTTTTTTTTGTATATTCAAAATAAAATTAGTTTCTATTGAATAAAAATCATATAATAATACATTTATGAAAGGTATTTTAATAATAAGGGACCAATTCTGTAACTCTCTCCGTAGATCACTTGTACCAAATTTTGCTAAAAACATTTAATTATTTCTCAAAATTTTACTAAATAAACCTTACTTGTACTCTTAAGTAAAGTTGTTGAGCTCACT
>CAJVQA010005020.1:0-16728 GCA_910591915.1 Cetraspora pellucida | reverse complement strand
AAATATTTCTTGTGATTTCTTCTCTGCTCATTTTATTAATATGTAGCTTATGCCTGATATTCCTGAAGCTGTGTTCATTTTGAGCTCTCTAAGTATATCTTCTCATTCTTTTTCTTCTATTTTCCTATCTAATTTCTTATACCAGGCCTCATTAATCCACTCTTTCAGTTTATATATTTCTTTCTATTCTTTTGTCATTTCTTCTAGCTTGGTGTTTTTTTTTCTAAATTGGTTTTTATAATATGCTGCCAAGCCACTTAGGACTGTATTTGGCTCTGATACTAGGTTAACTTCTTTTTTGTCTTGTGTTATGAATCTGTCTAGAACAATCTTTTTGTATGGTCTATTTAGTAGACTGCAGATTATTTATCTTTAATCAGTTTTAATCATTTTGCATCTTTTGTTTATATTTTTTTTTATTTGTTTCTTCTGTGCTCATTTCCATTCTTTTCTTCTTGTCTCTTTGATTATTCTTTGCCAACCTTTAATATCATCTATCCAGGCCTCTGATCATTGTCTGTTTAGTTTTGATAATGTTACTCCTAGCTCTTTTCCTATATTCTTTAGTTTGTTGTTTATCTCAGTTCTTTCTTTCTCTCCTACATCTTGTTTCTTTATACTTTTTGCTTTCTTGATTATTTGTTGAAGTTTGATAATATGTTTGCATTGTTTTAACTTTTTCTGGTCTTGTTTTCTGTTTACCTTTGTGTTAAAAATCTTTTTCTTTAGAATTTGCTTGTTTGTTGCTTCAATTATAGCCTCTTCTATTGCATCCCATATCTGATCAAGTCTATCTGTATTATTATTAATTTCTGCTTCATTATTCTCTAGTTGTCTTAGTATTTTTTTCCATTCTAGCTAATTTTGTAGCTTTCTTGCATATTCTTCCCAATCTTCTTGTTTTGCTTTATCATATAGATATATTGTTCTTGTTTGATTTTTACATTTGGTTTCTGCTTACTGCAGTTTGCGATTACATGTTCTACCCATACTTTTGTTGTTATTATTTTGTAATCACTGTTCATTAGGCCTTCTACTTCTTCTATGTTCGCTTTCTGTAAGCCTGCTGCAATTGTTTCTAACAGCCAGATGTAATCTATTCTTGTTGCAACCTCCTGAGTTGTCTATGTATATGCTTCTTTTGCCAGATGCATGCTTTTAAATGAGTCTACAAAGTTATGTCTTTTAAGTTAGCTGAATATTAGTAGTTTTTTATAACTTGATGTTTGTAGATGCTGTCTATCTAGTATGTTATCTACTGTGTAGTTGAAGTCACCTAGTATTATTATTTCTGTACTCCTTTTTTTGTTTGTTATTACCTCTATGATTCTTTGCTAGATTTTTTTGCTGATTGATTTGTCATTTAATAGGATGTATACTCCTAATACTACTAGTTCTAGTTGTTTAAAATATAATCTTACCTCTAGCAAGTACTCGCTGATTTTTTTAACTGCTTCTACATACTTTTCCCACCTTCCATCTATTAATATTCCTATGCCTGACTCTTTTTTCTTGTTTGTTGCTGCACTAGTCTAATAACTTTTATAATGTGTGCTGCAATTGTACAATAAAAACTTTCCTTCCTTTTCTGTAATGTTTGTTTCTGTTATTCCTACTACTGTGAGTTCTTCTTCACTTGTCTATTCTATCAGGTTTTCTAATTTCCAACCTCTGGTTTTAAGCTATTAATGTTATGATATGCAATTTTGATTTCTTTTCTTTCTTGTTTCCATTTTTCTTTTAGATATTTATGTTGTATTTCTATATTTACTTCCTTTTCTTTTTCTTTTTTCTTTGTTTCTTTTTTGTAACCAGAAGATATTTCTATGTTCTTCCTTTTAAAATTTCTTCTTTCTATATGTAGGAACTCTTCAATCTCCTAGTCTATATTCATTGGTTTAACAAGGGCACTCTTAGGAGTGATCAGCCAAGGTTTCTTCTGTTGTTCTTCTTGTGTCCTCTAATCTCTCAAGTCTTTCTATAATTTGTCTTAAGATGTCATTTGTATATGATGTTTCTTCTTATACTTGAGATTTGGTTTCAAATATTTTTCTTCTGTGAAATCTGTTTTTCTTTTTGAAGAAGTTTATATATCTTGCTCCATTTTCTGTACCTTGACCTTGTGTATAGCCATTGCTTGTTGTTGTTCAATCTTCTACTCTTCGATTTTGTCTTCATCTTCTTTTGTTTATGCTTAGCCCATGTTCTTGTTCTTCTTCTTTATTGATGTTTTTTTCTGCTTTAGAGGTTTGACTAAACCTTTTCCAGTTTCTTCCTCTTTCTTGTTTAAAGCTTTTTCTTCATCTTGTTTCTTCTATTCCTTCTTTTATCTAATAAAGTCAGAAGTTGTTAAACATAAATGGTTTTGACTGAGCAAATTTCATATCCTCTTCTGTTGCAAACATAATGGTTGCAGTTCTTCTTTGGTTTCTATTTTTGTTTGGAAGTATGTGGACTGATTTAACTCTTTTGCTTTTCAAACTCCATAATAGTAGAACTTCTAAGCAGCTTCCTGGTAATTCTGTCAGTTTTGTTGTATATTTTCTTTATCTTTCTCTCGCTTCATAGTTCTCTATCCTCTTAGTTACTCATATTAACTTGTTATTGTTTACTAGTATAGCCCATAATATGTCCTCATATGTTTTTTCTATTTGTACAATAGCTAAGGCCTTATACTTTAACCTTTTAATTCTTACTATGTGGGCTTTCCTAAATCTTCTGCAGATGTATTCTACTTCTTTCTTGTTTATGTTTATTGGCAAGTCCCAGATTGTTATGTCTTTTGTGTCTTCTAATTCTTCATTTATTCTGTATTGGTTTTTGTTTATCTTGTTTTCATTTATTTTCTGCTTGAGTTCTTCTTCTCTGGTTCTTGCTTTATTGTTTCTTTCCTTCTGGTATTTCTCATTGTATTGTGTTTGTTTTCTTCTACTATCTTCCTCTTTTTCTTTTGGTATCATTTTGTACCAGTCACTCTCCTTTCTGCTAATTCTTTGTATTGCTTCACTTCTGCCAAATTCGCAGTCAAAGTCTACTTCTATCTATAAATTTTCTTTTTTGAAAATTTCTCTAATATCTTTAACATGCATGTTGTTTCTTAGAGACCATCTGATGAATTTCATATAATCTTTTTTTGTTTTACCAGGTACATTATGCACTGGTATGTTAGTGATTAAATTGTTGTTTTGGTTGCAGTTTCTTTTGTTTGGGGCCTACATGCTCTTTTCTAAAGATTCTCCAAATATGTCAATTTCTTTTTCAATTTTCTTTCCTAATGCCTTCTTGTTCTTGCTTCTCTTCTGTTCTTCTGCATTTCTCCTTTGAGTAGGCAAATTCTCCTTTATTTGATCTTTGTTTATTAAACTTACCTCTATACTTACTTTTTTTTGTAAGCTGCTGTTGTTTTGTAGTTTTTTCTCTGCTATTTTTTCACTTTCTGTCTTCTTTTCTTGCATTACTTTGTATAATTCTTCTTGACTTCTGCTTGCTTCATTTGGCTGTTGCTGTATGTCTTTACTTTTGTCCTGTAACTGTGCTATTGCTGGTTCTTTTATTATAGCATTTTTGTTTTGTTTATTAATATTAATTTTCTTTTCTGGTTGCTCTTCTTCTGCTTTTTTGATTATCTCTCTAGTTATACATAGCAGAGCAACCTCTATTGGGTCTTGTTCTGTTAGCATAGCAACAATTTCATCTTCTTTGACTGGTGTTGAAAATAGTTTGCTTGCTTAGTTAAAAAACACCTTGTTGTGTATACTGTTTGCTGCCCAATATGCTTTCTTGATATAGATTGTTATTAGACTTTTTTTTCAATTTTGTGTATTACTCATTTTCCTATCTAGATATCAGTGATTCCTGTTTGTTACTTGTTGTTCTGAAATCTTCTATGCTTATGTTTATTACTATCCTAATTAGGTTTATTTGCATACTAACTAATCTACATGTTTGTTTTGTTCTTTTGTTCATATGTTTCAGTGATCTACAAATTTAGGTTTCCAGATTACAGAGAATTTCCCAAATTCTGTTTTCTCTAATGTCAACCAAGACATTTTCTATTCTATCTTCTTAGCAAGTTATCCAAATTTTCTCTTTCTTGTCTTTGTTATACTTTCTTTACTAGCTCTATCTTTTTTCTTAAACCTGTAAAGTCAGTTTAGACAGTTATTTGTTGGCAAACTTCTAAATTATTTTTTTGCAGTTTGTGTACAAGTGATCAGTGAAGAGAGTTGTGATTGGTTGCTACTTTTCTTTTGACTATATATACTCTTGGCTTGTTAGATACATGTCTCTATAAGTATCACTGAAGTCTTGTTTCTTCATCTAATTGAAGATATGTGTTCTTCTAAAATTTGTTATTTGCAGATGTTGTCTATCTAATATATTATTTGTTGTATAGTTAAGTAATTCATTATAACTATCTGTATTTGTTTTTTTCTTTTAAAAACTATTTCTACTATCTTTTATTGAATGCTTTTTCTTATTGCTCTGTCATTTGATAATATATAAACTTCTAAGACTATTAACTCCAATTGTTTAAAATATAGTATAAGCTTTATTATATACTTATTTTTTTTTTTAATAATATCTATATGTTTTTATTATTGTTTATCAACCAAGTACTTATATCAGATCTTTTTTTTTTCTTCTTTGTTGCATTTAATCATAATTTTACATATCTACTATTTGCAGTATATATTAAAAATCTTTCTTCTTTTTTTATAAGATTCATTTCTGTAATTTTTAGTATTGTAATTTCTTTTTTTTCTGCTCAGTCTAGCAGACTTTTAAGTTTTCATTTTTGGTTTTAAGTTTCTTAACATTATAATATGCTATTTTAATTTCTTTTTTATTTTTTTTCTATCACTTTTTTAACTGCTCTTGTTCTATATTTATATTTTCTTCTTTTTCTTTTTTTTTTTGCTCTTTTCTTCTTTCAAATAAGAGATTATACTTTTTCTTTCTTTTTCAAAAGCTTTTCTCTTATTTTGTAAAAATTTTTTAATTTTTTTATCTATATTCATATTTTCAACTAAGGTGTCTTTAAAAGCATCTGGCTATATTATTCTATGTTGAATCTTTTATTTCTTTTAATTTTTCTAATCTTTTCAAAATTCATTCTAGTATATCTTCTATATATACATCTTTTTTTTGCTGCTAAGTCTTGTTTTTATTAGTCTTTTTCTTGAAGTTTTTTTTTTTCTTTTTCATTTATGCTTTTATATTTTTTTTGGTTTTTAGTATTCTGGTTTTGGTTGATATTTTCTTTTTTTATTATTTAATTTTCTATTCTTAAATCTATTTTGTTTCTTTTTTCTTTTATATATATTTTGTTCTAATAATTTCTTTTTCTGCTTCTATTTTTATTTGTATCAGAGGTTTGACTAAACTTATCTAACTTCTTTCTCTTTCTTCTTTAGTGCCTTTTCTTCTTCTCAGTTTTTTTTTTTTTTTATTTACTCATTATACTTAAAAGTTATTATATATAATTGGTTTTGATTGAGCTGCCTTCATATTCTTCTTTGTTGTAAACATAATTATTGCTATTCTTTTTTAGTTTTTATTTCAGTTTAGTAAAATATATATAGACTTTGTTTTTTTACTTCTTAGACATTATAATAGTAAGACTTTTAAAGCATTTTCAAATAGCTCTGTTAATTTTGTTGTATACTTTCTCTGTTCTTCTTTTGCTTTGTAATCTTCTCTTCCTCTTGTTACTTTTATTAGCTTATTATTGTTTGCTGATAGTCACTATAAGATGTCTTTTTTTTTAACTTTTTGTATTTGAATTACTGCTAAAGCCTTGTATTTAAATCTTTTAATGCATATTATCTATATATTTTTGATTCTTTTGCAAATATACTCTATTTTTTTTTTTGTTTATATTAGTTTATAAGTTCTAAATTATTAGATAGATCACATTGTTAGATCTTTTATCTTCTTTATATTTGTTATTATTCAAATTTCTTTTGTTCTTACTTGTATCAGACTTTTTCTTTCTAAAGTTTGATATATATCTTTTTTTATTTTGTTGTTCTTTCTTATCATCTCTTTGTTTTCCTTTTTTGTTTTCTTTTCTTACTTCATCTTTTGATATTATCTTGTACTAATTACTTTCCTTTTTACTAATTCTTTGTATAGCTTCATCTCTGCTATATTTATAGTCAAAAACTACTTCCATTCAAAGTTTTTTTCTCTTAAATAGTTCTTTAATATTTTTTATATATATGTTAGTTTTTAAAGATTATCTAATAAACTTTATACATTCTTTATCTGTTTTGCTATGAACATTATATGCTAATATATTGGTAATTAAACTTTGTTTCAATTACAGTTTTTCTGCTTGATGCCTATTAGGATTTTACAAACCCAGCATATGCCAATACAAAAAAAATTTTTTAAGACATGAGTTCAACTTTGGTTTTAAAATTTGAAGCATAGACACAATTTAAGTAGGCACTTATATAGGCACTGGCACTAGCATTGGCACTAGCATTAGTGCCCAGCATAGTGCCAACAGTACTAGGCATAAAACTTATTAATTATTGCTCATATATGTGATACATAATATGTAGTTAACTAAAATCATATTGTACATGCACAATTTAGCAAAATTTGTCTTATTATTAAGCTATTTTTCAATAAACTATTTGTTTTTTAGCATTATATATGGTAAAATTTGTTTTTAAGCTTAATGCTAATATTGACAATAATGCAAAAATTGGGTATTTAAAATTTTCTATCCAACTTAGGTAATTTTACAAAACCTAATTAGAATTTAAGATCTTATCACTACAAATTAAAGAATTTTAATAATTTATTTAATTATTACCTCATTAATGTCTCATCATAATAAAGCAAAGAAAATAATACTTAACCAAAATAGTTATAAAATTCTTTAAGAAGACTTCCTTTTACTATATATCATTACTATGTTTAAATTATTAGTTATTATAATCATTTATAAATTTAACTTGAAATAATATTACTTTATTTATTTTATTTATTAAGTTATATTTTTAGTTATCACCAATTAGAGTTATTGTCAATTAGAGTTATTACTAATTAGAGTTATTGTCAATTAGTAAATATTTTATAAAGTATAATTTTGCAATAGCAATATTTTAAGAAATCATTATTTCCTATAGTACTTAGATTTTAGAACAAGAATATAACAAGAATAATATTATGTTGTTTCAAGTAAATCTTTAAGTAGACTAAATTTTTTCTAACTTTCTTTTAACTACAAATGCATAAGTATTATGTGAGATACTGTTTTTTTATTAAGATTAGCCCTATTATTAGTAACTGTAAAGCCAGCTCAAACGAAAGCTCTTTTACTAGCAATAGTAGAAGGTTGAATACTAAGAAAATCCAAAGCCATCTGACTAAGAATTAGAAATTATTTTGATAATGATTTTCAACTAAATATTCTATTACTTTCTGCATTGTCACTTTTATTCTTAAAATTTTCAAGAAGTTCTCTCTTATATAATTCTAATTTATAATTAAGAGAACCTGTATTAGTGTGATTTTTTTTTAATCTTTTAGAAAAGAAAACCTTATGCATTATACTATTATTACTTTCTATTTCTGAAATAGAAAATTGTGAACTTGTATATTTTGTTTTATATAAAAATATTTTTTGTTGAATGCTATTAACATATTGTTCAGCTTTGCTCTTTGAATATCTACCAACTTCTATTATAGTTGCTTTCAAATGTTCTATTTTATATTTTGAATTAAGAACATATACGATTAAAACATAATCTGATATTTTAGATCAATATTTTTGAAAATTTTTTTTCATCAAGCATACTGCATTGCTATTATGTCTAATATTATTAATATGTTGTTCAATTTTTAATATTATTCTTAAAGCATTTGAAATTGAATTCGACTGATTTTTAGAAAGAATAGTTGTCACAATCTCAAATGGTTTGAGAATCTAACAAAATGATTTCAGTTTTAATAATTTCTCTGTTTCTAAACATAATGGCATTGATGGTTCCATTAAGCACATTTTTTTAATTGCAAGATATAATATAATATATCTTTTAAATAGAATTAAAGTAGAATTCTAACAAATATCTATTTCAAGAATTGGTTATAAAAAATTTATTCCAACAACTCTACAATATGATTCTAATAATTCTAAACATCTATTAGCTAAAGGGTTGGCTAAATATTTTATAACTTTATGTACTTTTTGTTGAAGTCTATCAATTTCTGTTAATTCTGTCTTCACAATAAGATTAAGAATATGATATATACATCTAATAGATATAAGATTTATATTAGATAACTTATTCTGAAGCATTTGAGTAACTGATTTATTTGTTGTAGTATTGTTTATAGTAAGTGAAAATATCTTATTTCTAATATTATAATCATTTAATATATTAATTATTATTAATTTAATGTTTTTTGCAATTTGTTCAGATTTTTGAAAACTTAATATAATATTAATAATTTTTCAATTATCACTTATCCATAATCCTGTAACAACTATATAATGACATCTATAAACAGTCAAGTGCCATCTATTACAGGTTAGTGAAATCCATTCTAGCATTTCTGCTATAACATTTTTAATAAATTTAAACCTTATTTTATAAATACTTTCTGAGAGATAATGTAATATTGTTGTTAAATAAGAAACTTTATATGTATTTGTAATATAATAAAGCTTGTTTATCATTTTATAAAATAATAAACTATTAAGAACATTAAAAGAATTCCCACTATTAACAACAAAATCAATTATTGAATTGTCTACATTCTTCTTTGTAATAGGTTTATTAAAACCAAACTTTATACTTTGTGTTCTACATAAAATTGTATATTTTTTTAAATGAGATTTACTAGTATTAACTGAATATCATTTTTAATTGCAATGCTTGATTGGTGAACCATTTAATTTTTATGCAACACTTTTGTTCAATGCTTTTTAGTAGTATATGTACTGTTATTTGATTCTGTTATATGATCTTCTGATGAGATATTTGAAGTAAAATCATCAGAGTATGTTGTTGTTAAGTTATCTATTAATAGAAATAATAAAGTATATATTGAAATATGAACACAAGATTGGAGAATAAACCAAAGTTGAAGATAAATACTAAGTAAAAAGCATACACAATAGTGAAGTTAAGTATGTTCTTTTATTTAATAAATGATATAATATATAGCATTGTCAGTATTATAATAATACAATTAATATGACATCATAATATTATAATAATGCAACATTTTATAAATTATGTTACAATATATTAATTACTTTAATTTAATCCTTTTTTTTAATAATTACACATAAAATTTTTTACTTTGATATAGAGAAATTATCTTATTGATGCTGTAATTATTACTAAATAATGTAAATAAATAATAATATTTATATAATAATTAAAAAAGCTTATTTGAAGATACTATATAATAAATTAGATAATAAATACAGAAATTTATTATAAATAAAATATGAAAATAAAATATAAAATAGAACTAGATTAGTTTATATAATTTTAAAATTAGCTATACTTTATGCAAAATAATTTATACAAAAGTTTTACTTATAATTGACTTTGGGTGAATATCAATATTCATTGTATAAAAAATGAAACTTTACTACTATAATCTGAAAATATCACACATATGTGAATTTAGTTTTGATATCAGATGTGGATTAAAAAAATATGCATTTGTAAAAACTTATTTATTCATAGTATATAGTTAGATATTAAAGTATATTAAATTATAGAATTATTAATTAGGATTTGATTTTATTTAACTAGCACTAGTATTTGAATTGTTTCTATTATTATTCTGTCAAGCAATATATATATTTATAGTACTACTAGTTTTCAATCTCTTTATAATTTTCTATATAGTGAATAAAATAAAGAAATTAACTTATAATGATTGAAAATGAAAAATAAAATAAGGTTATTGTTTATAGTAAAGCATAAAGTTTTGTTAATCATATAAATGTATTTCTATAATATATGATATATGCTGGCATATGCCAAAAATATTGTAGCACTGGCACTGGCACTGGCAGAAGTTTAGAGGACAATAAAAAAAAATAGTAGCCACTTGGGCACTAATATTCCTGTCTAGCATAGTGCCAACAGTGCCTAGCATAATACCAAACATGCTTAGCATGTTTATTTGCAGAACTCTAGTATCTATATACTCTGTTTTAATGCTATTTCTACTATGTTGATTTCTTTTTTTGTTTCTTGCTTTCTTCTCTTTTGTCTTTCTTTTTTTTCTTCTAATATATTATGTCTTGACTGTTTGCTATTTATTTCTATATCTTCTTGTTTATTTATATCTTTTTGTTTCTCGATTTCTGGTTTCTGGATAGAGAATTTAACTAGCAGTTTGTTATTTTTTTTGTACTTACCTCTATCTATTTTTCTTTTTGTAATACATTTACTTCTTCTTGTTTTTTTATACTTTTAATTCTTTTTTTTGTGCTTTTTTTCTTTTCTTGTTTTTGCTTAATGCTTTCTTCTTTATTTTTTTTTGTTATTATTTGCTGTTCTTCATTTTAGTTATATTATGTTTATTTTTTTTCTGTTTCTATTACCAAGTCTTGATTTTTTATGCTTATATTAAGCTTTTTTTAAGCTGTTCTTTCTTAGCTTTTCTAATATTTCTTTTGTTAATTATAAAAGAGCTATTTCATTTGAATCTTGGTTTATAAGCATTTAATGGTTTTGTCTTCTTTATCTGATACTGTATATGTTTTTCCTGCCTTATTGAAAAAAATTTTGTTATATATGCTATTCATAACTCAGTATGCTTTTCTTATAAAAATTGTTTATAAGCTTTCTTTTATTCTTTAAGAAGGCTTTTATTTATTTTTATAATTTTATTTTTTTAGAGTATTTTATCATATGTTTTTGTTGTATCTTGTTTGTTTACTATTTCACAATTGGCTTGTTTATTTTATTCTAATCTAGAATCTTGTATATGTTTGTTTTATTTAAGCTATACATGTTGTTTGTATAATATAAACATATCTACATACAAGGTTACTAGTAATCTTCTATAGTTATTATTTTCTTGCTAGATTTTTTAAAAAGAAAACTTGGTTTTTTCTTATAACTATCTTACTAACACTTGCAGTTTTCTTTGCTTCTAGGCTTATTTGATGCTTTTTGTTATTATTACTTTTTTTTAATGTTGTTTAAAGTATTTTTTATTGCTAATTATACAGAAAATTAATTTTCTTTTCTACTGATTTTGTGTTCGAGTGATTATTAATAGTTTTGAAATTTAACAAAAATGAATATTTAATAAACTGTTTCATATTCTAATGTTAAATTAAATTTAAAAAATGCTTATTTTAAATATATATTATATATTGATATTTAAGATACTTAAAGTATTAGTATATAGTATGTTTGTATATTAATATATTAAGTATATATTATATATTAATTAATAACAATAAACTAATTATTATCAATTTAAATAGATTTAATAATAATTAATTTACATACAAATTTCGATATATATTAGTTTATCAATATGTATTAATTTTGATATATATCAATATATAACTATTCTGCTAATATATATTATTATATTCTAATCGATAAATATCAATTATTTGATATATATCAATTAGTATTTATCTAAAAAATTTTTTAATAAATGCACAGAATATAAATTAAGTAATTTTTGACAAAATGAATGTTAGTTTTGAATTTTTATAATTATATAATATTATGTTAAATCAAGATTTATTATTGGTTTATTTTTATTAAGTATTACATAAATATAAAAGTTACATACTATAAAATGTTATGTAAGATATCTAGATACATTAAATTTCATATGTAAAAAATTTGATTTATATCTTCTAAATATCTTGTATAGCAGAGAGTATACTAAATAGTATTAAATAAAGGTATTTT
This sequence comes from Cetraspora pellucida, assembly GCA_910591915.1. Lineage (NCBI taxonomy): Eukaryota > Fungi > Glomeromycota > Glomeromycetes > Diversisporales > Gigasporaceae > Cetraspora > Cetraspora pellucida. The sequence continues at coordinate 4,801 of CAJVQA010005020.1, read as the reverse complement.
GTAAGGTGTATTCTTATTTTTGCAATATTTGTATAATGTGAAATTGAAGGCTTTTTCAAAATTTTGTCTAAAAAATCACTTTTAACATTTTAACAAAAAAAATTCTTAGTTAAAATTTATTATACTATACTTTTTATACTAATCTTAACTTTAAGCCTAATACAAAACAAAATTTTATATGCTTTTAGTAAAATAATAAAAACAAATTTTTACTATTGATACATGATTTGTATCACTTGCAGAAATAAGTATTTTAAAATTAAGAGGATGCAAATCACTAACTCTTTCGAATGATTACTTGTACCAAATTTCTGCTCCAAACATTTGTTTCTTACTCAATATTTTATTAAGTAAACCACTTCTGGACGTTTAAGTAAAGTTGTTTCTAATACAATTTTATACTTAGATGACTAAGTTTTATATCAGTAAGTTTCTTTTTAACAGAGATATTTTTAATAAACTAAAAAATGCTTCTATTCAAGTTATCTCAAAATTTTACTAGGTTAACTGCTCTAGTGACTTAGAACAAACCAAAAGAGCTTATTATCAGCTTCATTTTGATATATAAATCATCAAAAACGGCCTAAAATTGACCGATTTATCAAAAAATACTTTTAAACTCTCTTGCAAAACTTTATATTTTATTTTTACAAAAATTTTTTAATTTTTTTGGGGGCTGCCTCTAGTCTACCCCATCCAAACCCGCCCAAACAGGATTACTAATCAATATTACACTATCTGAATCAATCTGTACTGTTTACAAACTTGTATTCTTTTAATTTTATACAACTTTTCTGTTTAACATCAATCTTGACTTACAGATCTGCAAGTGTTACATACTCTATATAATACTTAGTTGGCACACCCTGTGTTTGTCACATTCTCTTATTTATCACACCCTGTTATCTGTCACATCCTTATTTGTCACACTCATATATCTTTCAGATCATCTCACATCCAAGATTCCAATAATCTACTTTATTTTCATCTTTTAAGCAAAAATGCTAACTCTTATTAACAAAGATCCAGATTCCTATGATATCAACTACTATTATGGCAAATACAAAGACTGTTACAGTGTAGAAATGACTAAAGGAAGACCTCAATCTCTATGAGTATTTCCTGCAGATGTCAATCCAATTAATTGTGATGCCTCTGTCAAAAAACATCATTATTTCAAAGTTCTCTTACAACCAACTATTGCTACATATCTTTGTAGAGTATATTATATCAGTTTTACTTCTAAATTCTACAGAATTTCTCACTCTACAACTCTCGGTCTATCTACAACCCAAACTGCAACAACTATTTCTTTAAATCGATTCAAAAAAATTAGTAATGAACTTTCTGCTTCATCTAATTCTAAACAACAACAATTAGAGATTTCTTCTACCAAACCTCATACTCTATTCTCTGGCTTTACAGTAGATCCTATTCCAACTGCTATCATCTCACACTCTCAACATTACTATACATGCTTTATATGTGGAATTAAAAATATCCCTTGTGTTGCGACTGAACAAAGCAACCATGTACCAGATTATGCTATTTGTACTATATTCAAAAATAACCTATTACATAGGCTCTGTGCTTCTAATCTATTAAATATCAAACTCAAACCTCTTATACAAACTTCACCTTTAACACTTCAACAACAAATAACTACAGCCATAATTAAATCAAAACTAATCAGTTTAAACACTCAAATTTCTTCTTCTATCTCTCAAAACAAATAATTCCTTCTCTTATTCTTAAATAACAAATCATTCTTGCTCTTATTAAACTTCGACAAATGAAATCTACTAACAAAATTCAACTTTTTATTTCCTTTTATTCAAAAAAAGAGAAAAACAACAAACAACTAAAACAAAAGAAAAAAGTAAACCAATGAGATACTAGCAATGATCTCAACTGATTTAAAGAATATCCTGTAACTGACTTAATGAAAAACAATACTAAACTTAACAACCTTATTGCCCAACAACTATTTACTTTTATTAAACCATATCTTATTAACATCTATCCAGGAAAAATTATCCAACCAGCAACTGACAAAACTCCTGAATCCAAACTTAATTATAAATATTTAGTTAAAACTTTAGCAAGCAAAAGACCTAAATTTTTAACTGATCTTATTTATGAAGCAAACTCTTCAATTGACAAATCTATATCTATTCTATTTGAATTAATTCATTCTACTTTTATCTCCCTTCTTCAAGAATTTACTACAACTTTATTTACTCAATTGAATTATCCAAAAATCTTTGCTTTCTACAGCTTTATTCCACCATATACTACTACTAATCAAAAACAAATAGTCCTTAACTTGGCTCACTTATATCTCATTCTTCATGACAAATACAAAACTATCTATGTCAAAAAATTCTATGAAGACCTCAAACTTTACTCTATTTACTTCAAACTACATTATTATATTAGTGAGGATAATATTAATTAACTACTTTTTAAAATTCAAAATAATGACAAATTCAACATCAACATTTCTATTAATATTTCTAAAAAAACAATTTCTTCAAACATTTTAAATTCCTTTTTTAAAAAATTACTTACCTGAATTCAAAACCTGGTTCGAAAATTTTTTCAATATTTATAAATGACAATTTTATAATATTAACCAAGAAAAAACCTTCAACTATATCAAATACCAAATTGCTCTTAAGTTATCAAATGAATGCAAAGAATTCTTATTTTCTGAATTCAAAATTACTTCTATTGACTCTTTACAGAAATATTCTAAACTATGTTTTAAAGCTGCCTTATACTATATTCACACATATACAGTTGAAAACTGTACAACACTACCTAAAAACACAGAACATAATGTTAAAAACCTATTCTCTCTTTTCTTTACTGATTCATATGATCATTTTCCAGCCCAACTAACACATAATCTAAACCTAAATAGACATATCCTGTTCTTAACTTCTCTATATTTAACAAAAACCAACCAAATAGTGCTACCTTTAACAAACCCACATCTATTACTTTTTTTTATCAACTTGCTTCCAAAACCAAAAATAACTTTACTAAACTCAACAACACTGATACCAATCAAGCATGAGAAAGCTATTATTTTTATAGTTTTTTCAAAGCTTATCTCAGTGCTGCTGCTGCAAATGACCAAATTAACAACCATCATCCACACCAAATTATTGACAAAATTACTAGCAAACCTATTAGTACTGAGTATCTAGCTCAAGTACTTACATACTTTCATATTCTTAAAAATGATAAACTTTCAATTTCATCAATTAGAGAATCTTATAAAAAAAATTCTATTCTGAAGCTCAACAAATTCTATACTCCAAATTTAATATTAAATTCAATTTACCTAAAATCAAATCCATCTTTTCTAATTTAAATACTATTACCAAACCAACACCTTCAACATCCAAAAAAAATAATAATTCATTTAAACTTTCAGATAATGACATTATCATATCAGAGTCAAATGCTAATAATAATAACCAAAACACAGAACAAAATTCACAACCAGATCATGTTACAACATTCTCTCATAATCTTTTTTAATAAACTCTTCTGTAAAGCATATAAATGCAGCTACTGCTTCTAAAATAATAATGTCCTTTACACTTAGTAGACTATTCTTAGAAGAGAATAATGTAAGTGGACAGGTGGTTAAGTCTATTTATGTAAAGGACCAGGTTAATAATGACCAGACTCAATATACAGAACAGACTATGGTATTCTGCGCAGCTGTGCAAGCTGAGTATACGGTGAGTAAATCTACAGAAGAACCCTCTACTTCCTTGAACTTCATTTCATTATCCCATATCAAGGAAGAACTTCAAGACTCATCTTACAATACACTATATGATCTAGACTCATGCTATAATATGTGGTTAGCTGGGTTGAATTTACCTTTACTTCCACATCTCCAAACACTTAGCTCTTTTTTAAAACACATTCATCATTACAATTATACACAATTAAACAATTTTAACTATGCACTTATAATATCAATTAAAATTGATTATAGTGAATGCTATATACACTTACTACACAAATCTCAACCTTCATTGGAATACTTTTTTCCACAACTATCAGCCTATACCTATTACTCATCCATACCTATTTCTTTTAAATTTTCTCTAATAAATAATAACTTACCAAATCCAAATTCAATTATAAAGAAAAATGATATAAAATACTCTTACTTTCAACTAGTAGAAGCCATTTTAGAAGGCTATAATGAAACTACCATAGCTAAACATCATTATGACAACATCCAATATAATACCTGCTACAACAAATTTCTATTCTACAACCATCTACTACTGCTTTCTCATCCTCAAACTATTATTTCTTTCTTATAACATATCCACAGCTTTAGTTATTTACCTGAAAATGCCTATGGCTATATATTAACTATTTTTATTAAAAACGATCATAGTGAAGCTTATGTTTACCTTTCATCAGAAGCTAAACTATTACTTAATTACTTTATCTTACCAATCCAAGCTATCTGGCATTATCTAAACATTCAGTTAAAATCAAACACATCAACACCAGTCTTCTCTATACTAGCATCTTTAGCTCCTATCTTTAGTAATTCAACACAACCTAGGAACCCTAATACCTTACCTCTAAATCTTACAATCTGCACCTACAATGTTCAAGGATACAATGAAAATCTCAAATAGCAAGTCTGGGAGGATTACTATATTACTCATTCTTTAAATATTATCAGTATCACAGAAACTAAAATAGCAGAAGATAATGCTATTATCAAATTTAATAACTCAAAACACTACTCTTA
>CAJVQA010005019.1:0-16729 GCA_910591915.1 Cetraspora pellucida | reverse complement strand
CAAATCAAGGAAATATTTGATTTGATCAAATTCAAATCGATCCAATATTTGATTTGATTTGATTTTGAGGAACCCTAGTAACCAGTTTTAATAAGGAACTAAGAAATCAGTATCACAATCTTAAAGCATTAAAATATTTAAAGCATTAAAGCAACTATAACTAATAAATAATACAATAATAGAAATCTATCTTATAACAGTATTTATTATTAGTACATCTAGATTTATTAGACTTTATATTTAAAGAATAGAAAAATGATATGAATCTAATATAATAAACAGTTTTCAATCTATTTTTTTATGTTCTGACAAGTAAATTAAAAAGATGTTGAATCATTATTTTAGGTTTATTAGAGATAATATAAATGTTTAAACTTTATAATTAGTCAATATATATTTTATGATCAGATGCATAATCGATTATTATATTGTATGAATATTCAAATACTATCTTGTATACTTTTTTTATTTCTTTAGAAAATTGGTTTATATTTTGAACACTATCATTATTCATTTGAATAAGAATATTATTTAACCAAAGATCATGTAAGATTAATATTTCTGCTAATTCACATTTGATACAACTAAAGATCTTTTTGTAGTTTTATAAATAACAAAATTTGTTTTTTCAGAAAATAGTCCTTTACTGAATTCTGTACCAATACATTAAGATATTGAAACTGTTGGCATCAGACCAATCAGTAATAAGTTTCTAACACTATATTTTTGAATCTTTACTTTTAATCCTTTTCAATTAAATTCATCACAAGGAGTAGCATTTTATAAATTATATTACAAGATTCTTTTTGAAATAGAAAATCTTATATTCTCTATAAGAATTATATTTTTTTGCTAATTATATGATTCTTCTAATACTGTATAATAAATATGTGCAAAGATTTATTTGTTCAGTTCATATGCTTCATTGTCCTTTTATGATAATTTAAATTTCTTGTAAAGAGTTGTCAGACCAATCACTCTAATAGCAATTAGTTGGTCATTTTTGTTTATAACTTTATATTTATCTAGTTGATAATATGTAAAATCAATTGCTTTATTACAAGAGTTTACAAAAAGATGAATTGAATCTTGTAATTCTAGAAAATCAAAATTTTTTTTTGAAATATGTGTTGAAAGAATCACTGTATATAGATTAAAAACAGAAATTTTATTTATATATTCAATAATTTCTGTATACAAATTAGTGATTGTTGTTGTACTAAGATTTATTTGATTAAATTTTTTGTTTGCATTATCATTAAAAAAGATAAATAGTTCTTCTGTTGTGTATTGCATCTTGTTGATTTCGAAAAATAATTCTTATACCTTAAAAATCTTTGTATTTTAAAGATTGGTTTCATATACAATATATGCAGACTCAAACTCATCATTATATATTTTATTTAATTTTTTACCTAAAAAGACTTTTGCATCTTTAGGTGAAAAAATGGTTCAAATATTATCTTCGAGTACACATTTTATAAATAAGTCTAAGATTGAAACACAATAATAAAGATCTGCTATATATAATTTTTGTATAATTGATTTATAACAAATGTACAAAAAGTTCAATACACCTCAATACCAGATTATAAGTGTTATTATTAATGCTTCTTTATATTTATTATTATCTTGGTCTACATAGTTTATAATAGCATTAAAAATACAAAGCATCTTGTTTAGACTTGTTGAGTATTTATTGGTTCCTTTGATATAATCACCTTTTGGATAAATATTTGTTATATTAATATCAATTCTATTACTATTCTTAAATATTATAACAACTTCCTTTAAGCTTTTATAAATTTCTTCAATAGAATCACCTTTTATCTGAGTTAGAAAACAGCTGACAAGTTGGTTCTTTGCCATGTATGAACTTGTACAAGTGAGTGTTGACATGCTTATTTTGTTCATTGATATCTTCTTGTAACATTTTGCAAATAAATCAAAAGCATCAAAATAGAATTGTAATACACATCTCATATGCATATACTGTATATAATTAACTTCTTTATCTTCTATTTTCTAAAAAAAATTTTTTTTATTTCATATATATTTCATGTATTCATATTTATATTCTCTTTTAAAATCGATAAGAGAATCAAAGAATTCTGCATTGTTAATTACAATATTATGATATTCTTTTTTTTATCAATAGGATATATTCTGTTATAATATCTAATATATTATGGTAATTATTGTAAAGCAGTTTTATATATTCAGAGAATTTAACAGAAATTTGCTCATATTAAAACTTTGCAAGAATCTTTCTTGCAAGAATATAAAAATCATAATATATATTTATATAATGTTGAGCTTCTTTTGCAAGGTATTTAATCATCTTGCTCTTGTTTAAAAAATCAACAAGACCTTTGGCTACATTATTGATAAATTCAGAAATAGCTTTATTGCTAATTTTTAAACCTTCTAGTAATAAGTTTATAATATTTTGTATAATTTCTTTTGCAAACATTATTTGATACAATTAACTTAATAAAACTAGTTTAAATAACATGGTCTAATATAAATAAAATATTGTAGTATATAAATTTATTTAGGTTTATTTTAAACCAATAAAATTATTATAACAAAGACTTTATACTTATTACTAAATTTATTTTATTATAATATTTTAAGTTACAAAAAAATCTATTTTTTTTTAAAGATTATTGAAGATTTTGGTATATCGATACTAATATAATAACTATAAAATTCTTTAACTGCATTATTCTCTTTAGTTTGAGTTGTTAACTTACCAATACTTGCTTTTGTTAAATTTCTAATACCAAGTGTATCTTGTAAACTAACATGTGTTATTGCTGTATATATTAATTTCTGTATGCAATTATATAGATCAACAACTGCACTTTTTAAAGTAACACTTTGTGATTTATAAACTGTCATAGCATAAAACAAAATAATTGGAAACTGTTTTCTAATGTATTTTTTTTCATTTTTGTTTTTTTCTGTTATCTTATATACACCAATATATACTTTTTTACCTATATTATCTAAATAAATCATCATGTCATAATCAAAATACTTTTCACCTTTTTCCAAATCAAGATCACAATATTTATATTCATTTTCATAACCTATTTGGATTACTGATCTATGCTCTTTGTCTTTTTTGCTTTTAATCCAACTAATGAATATTTCTGTTAATCTATTAATTATGTTTTCTGTATAATTTTGTATTACCATAATTCTGTAGTTCAAACATAATCTCAATTTATATTCTGATTGTGTGTAATTATAAAACACAGCTTCTAAAATTTCATGTTTTCTGATAAAATCGAGAACCTTGGTGTTTTTACTTATTTTTATATTTTTAATTAAATTTAATAATAGATCATCTTATAAATTTCTTTAATATAATTACATGTGTTTTGATCATAAATGACAATATCTTTTCCTAGTAACTGTTCAAAACAATAATTGTTATATTGATCATAATAACTTTTTGGTAAAAATAAATGAACTGCATCATCTTTAAAGTAATTATATTTCTTAAAATAATCATAAGTTTTATCATTGAAGAATCTGTATTATAGATTTGTGCAATGATATTTAAACTCTGGATCATCTTGTTTAAATATTTTAGTTAACCAACATAGATAAAATTGAATAAACTCTATAATTTATTAAGTAAACATTTGGATTTGTCTATATACCAGTCTTTATTCAAAAAACAAAAATTATCTTTTACAGATGGAAGTTGAAAAAAATTACCTGTAACTATAAAATAATTATCTTTAGATACATCCTTTCAAATAGATTTGAATAAATACACAATTGAATTAAGAAGTATATCATTCACTATTAAACACTTATCAATAATTAAGGTTTTGACAGTTTCAAGCCAATTATGATACATCTTATTTCTAACTTTTTATTTTAAGGTTTTCTCAATTATTCTTTTACCAAGTTTGAATGTAGAGTGAATAGTAAGTTCAGATTTACTAGTTAATTTTAATTCAAGTGCAGTTTTGCCTGTAGATGTAGTAACTTTAATCTTGACTCTATAAATAAGGTAATAATATGCTATTATGAACTTAAGAACATGTGTTTTTCTAGTATCAGCATCACCAATCATAAAGAGATTTTTCTTTAGTACCAAAACAACATAGATTATCCAAATTTGTAAAAATGATATTTTATTTAATTTGGCTGTTGCATCTTTAACTATTGTAAAATTAACAACAAGTTATTTAATATTAGAACATAATTCATTAATAAGATTAATAATTTCATTTATTCAATAACCTTTTAATATATCTTATTTACTTTCTAAAAGTTCAAAAAATATATAATTGTTTATTGTTTTATTTTTCTTTATTTTTTTATTATATTTTTGATAATATCTTCAATTTTAAGTTTTTCAAATTTTCATTTGCCAAGACTTTTTTACTTATCATTTATGATAATTTTAATATTATCTAAACAATAAAATTTTTATAACTTATATTTATTGATTTTTTTTTTTTTTTTATAAGAGTGAGACCTGGCCTTGGACTTTATTGAACAATTTGGTATTATATTAATAAAAATGAGTTATATAAATTATTACATTGACCTATAGCTAGGACTAATTTATTCTCAGCCCAAAACTCTACTAGAGTAGACTGTCAGACCTCTTCTAGGTTTAGTGTTGCAATGTAAGATGTAGATATGTTAGTAGTAGAAAAAATAGTTGTCTATTTTTCATATTTTGTTATAGCTACTTGGTTTGTGGCTAGGTGTTCTGGAGTTGTAATTGTGAGTATATTTGTTAGTAGATCATTTTGATGCATAGCTTTGCATCTTTCTGTTCATATTTGTTTGTAAATATTATTTGATATTTTATAAAATAGAATAATAAGCATGTTTGAATTAATATTGCAAGTTGCAGATAGGTTGTTTGGAATTAATCCTTGCAATCTAAGAAGATTATATGTGTTGTTTGATGTTTGAAAGAGTTGTTGTAATAAGTATAATATATTTTATAGTTCTATTTTGTTTTTAGTAAGGAATTTAAAGGTAGTTTGTTGGATTACTTGATCTAAAGATATAGGATTTGTTGTATATTTGAGCCAGTAAGAGTTGTTTTCGATATGCATAGAGCAACAATTGCAGGTAGGATTGGTATATGTTTTAGGTTTTTTGTAGTATAGGTTTAATAGAGTTGATAGCTTATCTAGTAGAAATTTAATTTTGAAACTTTTTAATTGTAAGTGTTTGGGATGAGTAGTGCAGGTGTTAGGTTTGTTGTTATAGTTAAGAAATTTGTGTGTTGAGTCTTAGTTGGTATCTTCATGAATATCATTTCAATGTTTAGTTCTGTTGAAAGCATGCTATTTTGCTATATTTGTTGCATTTTGCAAGTGTCTAATGAAACGATGGGTTTTGTTTTCAATTAGTATATTGTTCCAGATAAGGTAGAAGTTGTTATTGTTAAGTGCATAAGGTTGAATGTGCAGTTTGTATTGTTGTATATTGGTAAACAGATAGGTTGTTCTATTATATAAAGGATGATTGTCAGGGTTCTCAATATAGATACCTTTAATTTTGGTGCCTTTGCGGGTAATTATGGTTTGTAGTAGTAGTTTGAATAGCCAATAGTTGTACTTTTGAAGAGTAAGAGTAGAATTTGTTGTTGGTGCAAGAAAGGAGTTAATATAATTAATTGTTGATTTGTGAGTTATATGAACTGTTATTTAACAATTCTGTAGAGCTATCATTAGAATTGTTATAATTCCAATAAAGTATGCACATGTTGTAAAAAGCCAATATGTGATTTGAAATAAGAATGTTATATTAGTTGATATAAGAATCCAGGCAAATTGAGCCTGTGACTGTGGTGTATTTACTTGGGTTATAGTTGCATGAAGATATAGTTGGAGTTTTTTGGCCTGTAAGTTAATTGTTGTGAGATGAGATAGTTGTATAATAGCAGTACTTGATAGAAATATTTGGTATAGCAAATTGTTTTGAGTTGTTAAGATGGTAAGTAGTTGTGAGTTTTGGTAAGTAACTAAGATAGTAGATAAGTGTTGAGATAAGGTTTTCTTTTTTAGCTATAAAGAGAACTGTATGTTAAGTTTAAAATAATGCTGTATTAGGTTATTGATATCTGTTCAGAGAATCTTGAAGCTAGATACTTTAATTATAATATACTGAAATGTAGTAAGTGTAATTATGTATTATTGACTAGTATTAGCAGTGCAGGTATGTTTGCATTAGAGGCATTTAGTAAGTGATGCTTTGTGCTATAGTTCAGGTGGTAGTATTTGATAATGTTTTATATATATTGTATTGTTTATATTAGATGTTTTTTGTATTTTTCTTATAATTGGTGTACTTTTAATTTTGCTAAGCACCCAGGCACTTCTTTTTAGTACTATAGAGTTTGTGATAAATAGGTTAGAAGTAATGATAGGAATGTATGATATAGTAGTTGCATAAAAGGTATGTTGGAGTTCCTGAAATTACTTAGGAATTCTTCCTCTTGGTATTTGTTGTATTTTGTATATGATATACTGCCATGAAAGAAGCTATGTATTTGTGTGATTAGTAAGTTGTTCAATAGCAAAGATGTTTGCTTTGTTGATTAGTGACTTGATTTGTATTGGTTTAGTACAGTGTTTAATTAATGTATCAATGGAGGTGCCTTTGTATGTAGTTGGTATTGGCCAGAAATTAGGAAGGTTTTGAATGTTGATTTCAAGTTGGTATGCAGTTCTGATAGTTTGGACTATAAGTGTATTATGAAACTTTGTAGGTAGTATATAATTTGAAGAATATAAAATGTTATTAGATAAAAGTATCACTTGCTGAAGATGTTGTAATAGGATTTTGATTGATGGGGCTGTTAGTGAATTGTTTAGTTGTATATAAAGAAAAGAGATATGGTTCTGTGCTTGAATGTCTGTTAGGCTGCATAGGTTGTATATTTGGTGATGAAATATGATAAAGTTAGATGTTATTAAGGCCAGTCCAGCTTTGTGTTTTGCAACTTGTATATATGAGTTGGTAATATTTTGGGTATTAGATTGGTAAACAAATATGTTTAAGGTTCTATATGAAAAGTAAGGTATGAGTATAGTATTGATAATATAGATTGTTTGTTTTTCTGTGTTCTTTTTGTTTTTAATAGTACTGATAAAGTTAATGGCCTCAGCAGTAATCTGATTATGTATATGTTTGTGATGACTAAGTAATATAAACCAGCAGCCCAGATAGCAAAAAGTATCTTTTAACGAAATAGTATATATGATAATGTTGGCAAAGTTGATTGTTGGATTTAGATCCTTGGTCTGGTTTATTGCAAGGATTGATTTAGTAAGATTAACTGTGATGTTGGCCATGTTGTAGAAGGACTTAGCAGTATTAACAATTTGTTAGAGGGTGTATTTGTTAGAAGCCAGCCATAGTATATTATCCATATAGGCTAGTACTGATGTATAATATGTTAGGTGTTGTGTGTTAGATACAGGTATCATTGATATATTATATTCTTGAAATTTAGAATAAATTTAAGTTATTAGAGGGTTGTATTATATACACCAGAGAAGTGGTGTGATTGTTTCTTCTTGGTCTATGCCATCTTGTATATAATAACTAGATGTAAGACCAAAGTTTATAATAACTAAGTTGTATCAGTTGTTGTGTATATTAATTATGAGTTGTTGTATGTTAATAGGAATTTTTAGTCAAGTTAAGGCATGTTGAAGGAGTAGAATGTGTACAGAGTCATATGTCTTGCTTATGTCCTGAGCCAAGAACCATATTTCTTTGTTTTGTGTTTGTACTTCTTGTAGTATATTGATAAAGATTTGTATGAGTTGTGTTGTAGAGGAATAAGGCAGAGCAACAAAGTTGTGTGGATCTAAGATAGGATATTTAGACATTATTTTGCTAAGTCAGTTAGTAATAATTTTTGTAAAGATTTTTCAAGTGTGTTCAAAAAGTGTTATAGGCCTGGTATGATTGAGTTGATCTGTAAAGATTAGTTTTTTTAATATAGGATATATTTTGCTTTGTTTCCAAGCAGTAGGAATGTCTGCGATGTTTAAGTATGAGTTGAATAGAATTGTTAAGAGTTTGGTAATGTGAGGATGAGTATGCTTAAGCATTTTATTAGAAATAAGTGTAGGTCCAGGTGCTTTGCTATTAGGTGAAGCATTTATTGTATTGATTATTTCTTGTTGAGATATTGGATCTGTTAATATGTTATACCATGCTGAGAATATATTTGTTTTGAAGTTGTATTTGTTTTTCTATTGTTTCTAAAGAGTTGGATTGTATGGATTGTGTTTGGTCCAGTTTGTAAAATGATCTTTGATGTGTTGACAAATCTCTTGTGGTTTAGTTATTATAGAGTTAGAGAGTTTTATATTGTTAAATAATACAGTGTCAGTATGTCTGTTGAGTATACTGTTGATCATTACTGTGGTATTTAATGTAAAGTTGCTGTAGCATTTTTCAAACTGTTGGGTAATGTGTTGAGATAGTGCATGTTTGTTTTCACTTTTCTGAGTATAGTATAATGTTTTATGATACTCTTTTATTGTATTAATAGTATTGAAAAGATGGCTATTATCAATATTTAATAGGGTAAGAGGTGTAATAGATATGTTAGTAAGTGATTGAATTGTTTGTATTTTTTGATTTAAATTATTTAGTTATATAGCATTTGTTTCATTATTATTATTGATATCAGTATAAAGGTTAACAAGAGTACGAAGTATGCTGCCACAAGTGTTTAGTGCTGTATAAGTTTTTGAGGCAGTAGGTGAGAAGTTTTGAAATTGTTTTTGTAAACAAAAGGTAAAGAATATATGTGTGTTGGTTGCAGTAAGTACTGCATGTTAGATCTGATGCCAAAGTTAATTAATGGTTAGTGTAGATGTTATTGTTTCTGTGGTTAAAGATAATAGTTGATAACTGGTTTGTTAAAACTGTTCCCAAAGTTCATTTGTTATAATATTATATTTGTATGCCTTGTATTTGTATTTTTTGTATTGTTTAATTGGTTTAATATATATTTGAAAGTTAGTACAGATGATGTGATGGTTACTGTCAGTAATGCTAATTGCATGGGTAATAATAGATGTTGTGAATATGTGTAAAATTTGTTGTAGAACCCAGATTTCATCAATTTGACTAGAAAGCTGGTTATATTGCCAAGTAGGAGTTTGTAGATGATAAGTATGTATTAGTGAAGTAAAGTTATATGATATAAGATATTTGTATAACATAGAACACTATAGCCTATTAAGGTTTTTGTTAAAGTCTTTCATAATTACTAAAATAATATTAAGTTGTTGTGCTTGTGTAATCTAAAGAATAATTTGATTTTGTGTTTGTTTGTTCATATTAGAGTTATTAGATAAATATGTAGAGATAATACAAAAGTTGGTTTTGTATAGTAGATAAAGATCAATTGCTATAGCAGTGCCTTGGAGGGTTTGGATATTATAAATATAGGTTGTAAGTGATTGATTTATAAGAATTATTGTTTCTGCACTAGACTCTCTTGGATATTAAGGGTTGGTAGTATTGTTGTTTGACATAAAGCATTTGTAATTGTTATTATAAAGTGTGTAATGAGTGTATTAGGAGTGTGCTAGTTTTGTTTCAGTAAGTGATATAATGTCAAACTGTTGGCTAATATAATAATCTAGCCATAATTGCCTTTTAGTAGCATTATTGTATTCTTGAATATTATATATTGTGATAGTTAAATGTTGGTATATGGGTTTGTTGTTAGGTTCAATAGTGTCATTCATTAATATGAAATTAGAAAATGTTCATTGCTACTGTATTGATTGTAGGTGGCTCATTTGGTATTGTAGTAGAATTGTTAAATATTTCCCATATAGGTGTAGATAATGGTAGTAAGTTAAGTAAGAAGTCTGGAATTGTGTGGATAGTATAGTGTTGTCTAAGAATTTGCATTGTTGATGTTATTTCTGATTGCAGGGTTATTGGAAGAATGAGTTGTATATTATTCTGAATTAATGCAGAGTTAATATCTTCTATATTGTTAGGTATAGATGAAAGTACTTGTGCAGTTTGGATAGATTTATTGCTATCAGCTTTGTCTTCTTGCTTTGCAGTTTGGACATGAGGATTTGTAATATTAATTCATAATAGTAGTAGTTGTTTGAAATAGAAATGTTGTCAGAGTGTTTTTGCTATTTGTATAAGTTGTTGAAGTATTGTAATAGATAATGTAATGTTAAGTTTGGCAAGTTCTTGGCTGTCTGTTAGTAGATCAGGTTTGTCAGTAGGGTTTGCTTGCATTATATGATCAGATATTAGAAATCGAATATAATATTATTAAGAAACTTTCTTAAGAAATTCTTTTGCTATTGCATTATCAGTTATTAGGTAGGCATATTGTGAATTGGTGCGAATAAGATCTGGGTTATTAGGCAAAAGTGGTTTGGTAATAAAGTAATTACTAGGAAGTAGTTTAAATATATAGTACTCTCTTAGCTATGCAACTGCCTCAGCTAATGGTATTTTGGATGTAGATAAATTAAATAAAAAAAGATATCTGACTTTGTAATTAAGTTTCTGATATGTAGTAGGTAGTGGTTGTTTTGGTGATAGGAGTTAAAAATATGAATTTGGAATTACAGTAAATGTGTAGTAGTTAGCCAGTTTGTATCTAAAATATGAGAGATATTGTAATGATTACCTGCTTGTAATTGGGAAGTAAGTTTTCAATTCTGAAGGGAGTTCTTGATATCTCTTTGGCAATGTTAGAAGTTTTGCAAAATAGTTATCTGTAAGCTTGTTAAATTTGAAAATTTTTCTTAGTGCATTGACAGTGGCCCTTGTATATGATCTTTGAGTAATTGGAAGTGTAAATGGTAATATTTCTTGAATGTGTTCAGGAATTTCATTAAGATCTGATGGTAGTAGTATAAGCTTTTCTTGAAGTGCACTATTAATTATAACTTAAATGGATGTAAGTGTTTGTACATTCTCATTTTGGATTTGTAAAACTCTCTTGCATAGTAAATAGTCTTGTAAATTATAAAGAAGGTGTAGTTGGTAAAGTTAGTGTTTAAGAGGTATTGCAATATAAGCATTTGTTTAAGCATAGTATTTATAGTTTTGCAAGTAGCTGTATCTGTAATTGTAATTTAATTAGTTTATTTATAAGCAGTCAAAACATTATTGTATAGGTTAGTATATTCTTTTTGGTGTGCTGAAGTAGTATTTGGATTTTTAGTAAGGTGATAAAGAATCTGGTGTTAAGATACTTGAATTTAAGAAATATTGCTAATAGGATTGAGAATTGAGTTAGTGTAGTAATCAGTTTATAATTGATAAAGTCATAGATTCCAATTGGTGTTAGGAGTGTCTCAGCTATTGCTTCATAGGTCCAGGTTTGTTGGTCAAATGGTGTATTGATTTTGTCAATAATTTTTGTTTGCAAAATATCTGCCTATTCAGAGTCATTGATATGGTGAAACTGAGATATATTGAGTTGCTTTTGTGTAATTTGGCTATAAGTTAGCTTAGTAGTATTTTGTGTATCTGATATTGTAGTCATGAATGTTGATGATAATATAGTAATATTGTTAAAGGATTCTGGATTGGATAATTCTTCTATATTAAGCAGTTGTAGTTTAGATCATTTTTTGCTTTGTTGTTGACCAATTGTTACTTATATTGCTTTAGCTAATGATTTACTAATTTTTGCAGCTGTATATTGTAAAAAGAAAGGGTATTTATTTTTTTTAGTATGGGTTTTGTGTTCAGTCTGTGTAGTGCTGTTAGGTGTTTTTACTGTAGACTGAGTTTGTGTGTTATTTATTGTTATATCTGCAATAAGATCAAATGTTAATTTATCCTCTTGTGTAAGATTACTTGTTTGTGATAGTTCTTCATTTGTATTTAGTTCTGTAATCATATTGTAAGATATCACTAAAAGATCTTTACTGTGTTTAGGTATCTTGTATGACTTCTATGCTTTTTCATATAACTGAATGATTAGGTTAAGATTACAGCTTCTTGTACTTCTGAGAAATTTGGCACTGATATTTATAGAGTTGTTTTTGGTAGTTGTGAAATTAAAAAGTATTGATTAGGAAGCTTCTTTGTACTTGTATAACCATTATATTGAAAAGATAATAAGATTGGAGATATAACCAGATTTGATAAGATCAACTATACAGAGATATTTGTTGGTGAAGTCAGAAACAAGAAAGGTGACAGTAAAAGTGAGTTTGATAGGGTCTTTTATATTAATACTAATAAACTTTTTTGCATATTCGATAGAAGAGTTGGTAGTTAAGGTTGTAGATAAAAGGTTCTTTGAAATAGTTAGTTTGCTTATGAAGTAAACTAAAAGAAAAGAGAAAAAGGTGCTTTGAGAGGTTGTTTGGTTTGAAGTTTGTGATGAGTTGGTTTGTGGGTTTTCTACTGTTTTTTTAGTATTTTTTGGAGCTAACATCTTGTGTCTGTATGCTAAGTTAGAGAAAATGTAGAGGTCCTTAGGACCATTTTTGCTAGAGTGTGAGTTGTTTTTTACAGTACTGTTTTTGGTATTGTTGCTATTCAGGGCTGCTAGTAAGAAATTTTTCTAAGATTAACACCTCTTTTAGGTCAAGTTTAGTATGTAGAACAAGTTTAATTAAGGGCTCAAGTTTACTTTACTTAGTAGTTATTGTTGTATTCTTGCTAGAAAGTTTTTTGTTTTTTGTCTAGTTTTGGTAAAATAATCTACTTATATTTATTAATTTTAAATAGTAACAAGAATAAATATTGGTATATAAAGGATCATTAATTTTTTTTATAAATTCAAAATGATAGAAAATACCAAAATTCAAAAACTTAACACTATATTACAATATGTTACATAATCATATTCTTGATTAATAACCAAAAATCTTATAGAAGTATAAAGAAAACTTCTAAATAAAATCATATAAGTAAAAGATTTGCAATATGCAAAGTTAGAATAAAGAACTTTTTATAAAGAAAACTCCTTTATTTAGTATATTATTGAAAAATTGATATTTATTAAAAAAATATTTATTTAGAAAAAGAATAAAAAATTATTAAATAAAAATATCATATGAAAGTAAAGTAGAAAAATATTATTTATTATATACAAATGTATCACATATTAATCAATAATAATTGGTATTTTATTTTTAACACTTTTCATAAACAGATCAATTTTTCTGGTAGAATAACTTTTATTTTTTCTATTATAAAAATTTTTGAAATCATATTTAGCACTATTAATTCTTATTTTATTGGCTAAATTATAATCAACTTTGAAATTCTTCATAATTAGAAATATACCAATCTCAGGAATAAAGACTTCATTTATCAAATCACATTTGTCTTAATTATATTCTATAGAGTTAGCATAATAATCTAAAATATGTTCAAAAATTATCTTATATTCTTTATATTCATAATATACAGAAAAGAATTAATAAAACCTATTATAAACAAATAAAAGATTTTTTCATTCTGCTTTTTTCATATTTTGAAACTCTTTAAAAAAACATTTTCTTTAAAGTTTTTAACTAACTCATTTATCATATTTAAAAATATTTTAGTTTTAAATTATTTTTTGAATCTTTTTAAATTTTCTTATATTTTATACTTTATAATTTGATACTCTTTGTTCTTATGAGAAAAAATATAATCATCATTACTAGTTTGTGATTCTTCTAAATCTTTTAAAATCAATATTATTATTTTTTTTTTAGAAATATTTGCTAGAAGTATATTAACACTTGGTAACTCTTTTTCATTACTAAAAATAACAATTATTTTCTGTTTAATTGGTTTTTTGATTTTCTTTTGTGATTTCAAATTTATAAAAAAGTCTAATACATAATTTTTACTTGGAAGATTGCTATCTGAATCTAATACTAATAACATTTTTTAATTGAAATTACAAATAAAAACTGCATTTAAATAAAGAATTTAATTAATTATTTATTTGTTTATTATATAATTATTTATAATATTATATTTATTAGTTTATTGAATATAGAATTATTGCTAATCCTCTCAAGCTAATAGAGCAAAATCAAGAGTTTCTATCACAGATTCCTTCCTATCCTTTTAAGACCTATTTGCAACAACTATCTGCTAAAGTGTCTGCTTGTAATTGCATGCTTTGTACATTAAAATTTGTTTATTATTATATAATCTTACAGTTATTTTATTTGACTTTAATAATAATATAAAGACTATCTATATTTACATATTAATCAATTTTAAAGTTACTAAATGCTACTATTTTATTAAACAATAAGCTGATATAAGAATCTTTATACATCTCTTCAAGACAGTAAACTACTTCATTAATATTAGTAGTTTCAAATAGTATACAATAAACTTGTGTTTTGTTCTTTAGATATTTTTCTTTAATCAAGAAAGTTTCTTTATCTTGATCCTTATACTTATATTTAAACATTTCTGATGTTTTAATAAGAATATTCATATCATTTTTCTTGTAATATGTGATATTATCATGAACATATTTCTTGTTCATCTTTTTAATAAACCATCTACCAAGATTGAAGAACTTAAATAATTTATATAAAAATAGTTTTAACATTGCATTATGCTATTCAATAGCATGTTTAAGAACAAGTGAAAATTCAGGAACTTGAATTCTATCTAATATAATTATAAAATCTGTGTATCTGTAAATTTTACTAAAAATTGGAAATCTAAAAGTTTTCTTATTTTGTTCTTTAAAATATTCAAGTTTTTCATGAAATTTACTATTTTTATCTCTAATAAGAATAACTATATGTCTTGTTTTAACATTAGCATCAAAGTAATATACAAAATAGATATATTTAGTTTCATTACAATCATTGTTTTTGACAGCTCTGGTAATTCATTCAGATTTGATATAGTCTTGTTTATTAACATCAAACTGCAAACAAATATTTAAAAGTTTATCAGCTTTAGTTTCTTTATTCATTTTGTTTTAAGTTTAAAGTTATGATCCAGGTCTTTTATGTTGAAACTGATAATATCAAATTGTTTTAGTTGTAATTATTGTTTATTAATTTTATTGTTATAATCTTATTGTATTGTATTTTTATTATAATTCTTAGTTACATAGTATTCATACAAATATAAATGTATCTTAATTTATATTAGATTACATAAGTATAATAAAATAAGGAAAATATACAAAGTTTTTTCTATTGGAGAATTGTTAAATAAATTTTCATTAATAATTTAATTATTAGTTATATTAAAACTAGTTTTGAACTGATTATTATATTCTATTAATTGTAGTTGGTCTATTTCTTGTAAAACTTGTTTATTTTTAGATATGATTACTGGTTTATAGTTTTTAATAATAGTAGTTCTTCTTTAGATTCTAGAGTTTTATTTTTTCTAATTCTTTTTTCTTATTTATCTTTCTTAATTTGTTTTTATTTCTTATCTGAATGTCAAGGATGATATTTGTAATCTAGATATTTTTATACATGCTTTGCTTTTTTTGTTGTGCTAATGCATGCCAGATCTCTTATTCTTCAAAAGATTCATTGTGCCATATACTTTCTATAATCTTCAAAACTTCATTATTACTAAGATCTAGATTTTTTCAAATTTTTTTTTTTTTTTTTTTTAACTTAAACAGTCATGCTAGTACTTTATTAAAACTCTTGAAATTACATTTGCAATTACATAGATTTATCTAATATCTAAGTCTAGCATCACCCGGCCATCTGACAGGTACCTAAGTGCAACCTGCTGCACTACTTTAAACAGAAGTAGACTACTTGTCTGACTACTTAAAGTCCATAATGAAAGGGTCTTCTTCCTTCCACAACAAGCCCCAACATTGTTTTCCTAGTTTCTTCATTAACTCTATCCTTTTTCTCTTTTGCTTGGTTTCTTTCTTCTTCAATCTTTTGCTGATTTGCCTTTTCTTTCTTTTCTGAATTCTTTCTTTTTATTTCTTTTTTTTTTATTTTGGTTGTTATGCCTTCTTTTTTCTTTCATTCATTAATCTTTTCACACCATATCCTCTAGACTTGTTTATAAAATGTGTCTCATGCTGTTTTTGCTACTGTCTCTATAAAGTGCTGTCTTGCCTTTATACTTAGAAGCTGTGTTAGTCTGTTTTGCATCTTTTTTGAAATTAGGCCTTTGATTAATGCTTCTCTCATTTCTATTTCTTCTGCTTCAACCTTTCCAAAGAGTGCTATATATAGTACATATAGAGGGATGCATGTTTTTTCTTCTTCTTTCAACCCTTTTTAGGTTGTTGCAATTGTCATCTTTTGAATTCTTTTTCAAAGACTTTATTGTCCTTTGCATGATGCTAAATATGATTGCATTTCTTTGACTTTGTTCTGGCATACTTGGCACTCTGTTGTTGTATATATATCTAGCCTTCTTCTATTAAGTCAGAAGTTTATCTATTATGCACTTTATAAATGCACATCTTCTTGTACTACTTCTTCTTGTTATGCAATGTACTCCTTTAGTTCTTTTTAGCCTATTCCACATTTGCATCCAGTCATAAATCATAATATTAGCTTTTGGTTCTAACTTCCTAATTGCATTTGTTTCTCTCCATTCTGCTCCTAATCTTGCATTTGTTACCAACTTGCATAACAATCTTGCTGGTATGTTAGTTCATCTGTTTTCCCACTCTAGGCAGTACTCTATTTTTTTACAACTGACTTTTTCTATTTGTACTACTTTTTTACTTATTGTTTCTTTCTTT
>CAJVQA010005018.1:0-16730 GCA_910591915.1 Cetraspora pellucida | reverse complement strand
CTATTTTGAATCAATTTAAGTAAATTTACAAATAGTTAGGGTCAGGGTTAGAGTTATAATATAAATTGGCCTAAATTGGATGGGTTTTATATATTATAATTTTGCAATAATTTATATATGCCCACCTATACTAAAGGAGATCCATTTTTTTTTTTAAAGGCCATACTTGTAATGATACTTTATTAATTTATATTAGGTTAGCTATTACAACTATTTTTACAGAGATAAGAGTACAGCTAGTCATATATACAAGTTTTAGTTGCCTATTTAAGTAGTCCACTCTAAGTTTTATTTTTTTTTTTTAGTATTAAGGTGACCTTTTTGGTCTTTTGACTTTTATTAATTACTTATTGGTATTATGGTTTAATGAACCAGTACAGAAAAGCATACAATTAGTTACATGTGTAACTTTTCTATATTATCTATTTAAGAAGTCTGCCTGAAGGTTTCCTATCAATTGCCATACCTAACACTCCTGCTTAAATGTTTCACTTTAAACTCTCTGAACCTGTAATTTATATTAACTCACTAGGTCATATCCAGATGCCCAGATCATTGTCTTAATTTTAGAACTAATTTATTTTCAAGATAAACCTTTCATAGTTTTCTGTACCTATTTTTACAACTGATCTAGATATTACTATGACAGAACTAATACTTATAGTTAAAGCTAACTATTAAACTGCTATGCTCTTGTAGAGTTCACTTAGACCCCAGCATCTACTTTACAGCATAACCCTGATACTTTAGTATACCTTTGCCTTTTTATCAAACTCCTAATCCAGATAGCTTGTATAGAATTACAACCAATTTATTGGTATATCGGGTCAGTCCAATATTCTTTTCTTCTGGTTCATTCTGGCAGTCTGGTTGGTAGTATCTTTGAGACTTCCAACTCAAAGATTCTTGCCTGTTCAGCTACTATGACTAGGTACTAAACCTTGGTATCTATTTTCCTAGGCTGCCTTTACAGTAGGGCTGTTAAAGATCTAGCTATCTCTCTACTTGGGTCTTTCTAAATGAACTTCTTGTTACCTAATTTCAACAGATTTACATAGCTACAAGGACTTATCTAGTGTTTGCATTATTTGATTTGTCAGTTTGCATTTCTCTATATAACTCCAATATTGCACAGATGCTCTATGATCTGCTAGTCATGCTGGTATAACTATCATTACAGGTATCCTAACCCAATTGTTAGTAACAGTTACTATAATATGAATATTACATAAGTAATTATTTAAATTTTTGCCATCAATAGGATTTGAACACCCAATTTACTACTTGAAGAGTTGACAATCTGATCACTTCACTAGGTCACTACACCTTACTCTAAGGTTCTATACTAAATGCCATACCTATAACCTACTAGGAGATTATTTATTTAAACCTTCTGATTATCTACTCTGTTATATTGGAATTCCAATTTACCTCCTGTATATACCTAACTGGTATACTGTCTGAGCAGTATGGTACTTACTCTTTTTGTACTAGTTCCTAGACCATTACATATTTTAGAATAT
The DNA here is from genome assembly GCA_910591915.1 of Cetraspora pellucida. Classification (NCBI taxonomy): domain Eukaryota; kingdom Fungi; phylum Glomeromycota; class Glomeromycetes; order Diversisporales; family Gigasporaceae; genus Cetraspora; species Cetraspora pellucida. The sequence continues at coordinate 15,207 of CAJVQA010005018.1, read as the reverse complement.
GTCACTTGCCAGTAAGGTATAAAGAGCCCTCTGTTGTTAACTATCTATTTACTTTTAGAACACTAATATAGGCTACTTTATCTAGATCCTAATACTAACTTCATAGCATATCTCTAGTACATTTAGTATACTCCTGCTTTGAACTCAGACTTCCAATCCAAATAGCTCAAAAGAACTATAACCTGTTCTTGATATATTAAGACTGACCTAATATTCTTTTCCTCTGATCCAAAATCCAGCAGTCTGGTTAGTAATACCTCTTATTTGAGGTTTTTGCTCACCTGATTTCTCCATATTGGCATTCATTTTCTAGATCTAGTCTTTACAGTAATATCATTGAAGATCTATATTACCTCATTGCTCAGATTTCCAAGTGAGCTCTAGCTTTTCAGTTCTACAGATTTACACAACCCAAGAACTTATTTTAGGTTTATACCACCAAGTACCAGTTTGCATTCTTCTGTGTAACAGGTTACATGGATGCCAATCATGCTGATGCAATCATAGTTACAGATATCTATCTCAACTAATCAACAGAATGCTGTTACTATAATACTATCTATATATTATATAAGTGATTATCCAAATTTTACTATTGGTAGGTTTTGAACTTACAACCTACCACTTGGAAGTATGACAACTTATTTACTTTACTAAGTTGCCACACCTATTTCATTCTAATTAATATCATTAAGTACAAGATATAAAAGTATAAGACTAAAATTTGTAATGATTGATTTTGTTAATCTGTATATAAGTTAATAATAGTGTTAATAATAAAACTAAGAAATGCAAGCTGCTAAAAAGAATATTAAAAAAATTCAAATTGACAGAATTATAAACTTTACTCATATTTTGAGATAAAAGTTGAATGGTTTTTTGGTTGTATAGTGCATTCTTAGTAATATTGTTAAGTATATAGATAAGTATAAAAGTACTGTTATTAAGTAAGGTAATATGGGATGTGGCAACCTAGTGAAGTAGTCAGGTTGTCAACTCTCTAAGTGGTAGGTTAGATGTTCAAATCCTATCGACAGTGAAAATTTGGATAATTACTTATATAATATTCATATTATAGCAACTGTTACTAATGATTGAGTTAGAATACCTGTAATAGTGATCATACTAGTATGACTAACAGGTTATAAAACATCTGTGTAAGTATGGCATTACACAGAGGAATGCAAATTGACAAATCAGGTGGTGCAAATTCTAGATAAGTCCTTGTAATCATATAAATATGTTGAAATTAGATAACAAGAAGTCCATTTGGAAAAACCTAAGTAGAGAGATAGCTGAATTTTTGACAACTCTATTGTAAAGACTAGCTCAGGAAAACAGATACCAAGGTTGTAGTATTCAGTTGTAGTAGTCGAATGGGCAAGAATCTCCAGATTGAGAGTCTTGAAGGTACCACCAACTAGGCTGCCAGAACAAATCAGAAAAAAAGAATATCTGGCTAACCTGATATACTGATAGACCAGTCATAGTCTTATATAAGCTATCTAGATTGGAAGTTTGATAAAAAGGCAGATAAAAAGGCAGAGGTATACTAAAGTACTGAAGTTATGCTATGAAGTAAATGCTGAAATCTAAGTAAACTCTACAAGAGCATAGCAGTTTAATAGTTAGTCTTGACTGCAAGTGTTGGTTTTGCTATAGTAATACCTAGGTTAGCTGTAAAAATAAGTACAGAAGGCTCTGGAGGTTTACCTTAAAGATAAATTAGTTCTAAGATTGAGATGATGATCTGAGCATCTGAATATGATCTAGTGAGTTAACACAAGGTACAGATTCAAAGGGTTTAAAGTAGAACACCTAAGCAGAAGTGTTAGGTATGGCAATTAGTAAAGAACCTTCAGGCAGACTCCTTAAATAAGTAATATAAAAAAGTTACACATATAGCCAATTGTACTCTCTTCTGTAGTGGTTCATTGAACCACAATATCGATAAGTGATTAATAAAAGTCAAAAGACCAAAGAGGTCACCTTAATAAAAAAAATAAAAATAAAAAAAAGTAAGGTAATATAGTTGTATAGTAAAAATATAAAATGTTTTGAAAATATATTACTAATTCTATTAATAATAATTTTTGTATAGACTTTGCAAGTATGCTCAATAAGACTTATTGAGTAAGTAAGGTTAAGGTCTTTATTAAATATATTTCATTTGAAAATAAAGTGGATTCTGTTATGCTTTTATTGTTTAAAAGTTTGATCTAAAACTAGACAGCAGTTAAACAAAGCAATAATAGCTTTAATACAAGTAGTATTTGCATATTTAAGCATTTTATAACTAATGTCTATAGGACTACAGACTTTTTTATTAGAAAGCTTTGCTATAGTTTAAGTAACTTTTTCTTTAGTAATAAAAGAAGAAAGCAAGTCATATTATTGAATATTAATATATAATAGTAGTTGATATTGTATAGACCAAAGTTATTAAAAAGGTTTTGATCAGTTAGTTAATAAGCTGTTCAATTATAAAAATAAGATTGTATATATTGTTTAGTAAGATTAAAATCTGTAGCTATTTGGTTAAAAATTTTAATATTAAAAAAGTAAATAAAAGCTTTGTAGTAATTAAAATGCTATTGATAACATGTTTAGAATATGTAAAAAGTGTTTTACATTTTATTTAGTAGCTTGTTGAATTTGTTATTAAAGTAAAAGAGAGTTTTCAAGATAACAAGCATGATAGAGTTGTTTTCAAATATTTTGTGCATATTAAATCCATTGATTGAGTTGTAAATATTGATAAAAAATAAAAATTTGAATATTGCACTGAAATCTTAAGTTAATATTTTAAATTCTTGAATTAATTTGATTAATATTAAAATTATTGTTAGTATTTTTCATAATTTTGATTGTCTATGTTCTTTAAGTAATAAATAAAATAAAGTGCTATGAGGTAATTATAGCTACATTTGTGTGATTTTTTGTTAGAGATAAAATGTATTACAGTATTAATGATTAAGTATTTAATTTTGTATTAGGTGGTTTCAATACTCTTATTTGTATTATAGTTAAGTGAAGTGTTATATATTTTGAAATTAGAAGAAAGAAGGTCAAAAAATTCTGTTCAACTTTTTGATAACATAGTTTTGTAGTTAAAAATTCTATGACTAATACCAGTATAATAGCATAGTGGTTTATTATATGCATTAGTAAAAATTCAAAATGAGAAAAGAATAGAATAGTCACTTAGGATAGAAGTATTATTGTTATCAAGTCTATATAAAAGAAAGAACTGTATGTTGAATGAGTCAGTCCAAATGTAGTCAATATGGCTTTGACTAGTATTGTTTGACCATATGTAGTGTTTGTTGTTAATATGTGTTTTAAGATTATATATGTTAGATTGGTATAAGTAGTTAATAAGTTAAAATTGAATGAAGAGTTATAAATGTTATTATATGTATTAAAGTCTCCAAAAACAATTAAATAAAGATTTAGTTAATAGGCTTATTGAATCTATATAATTACTGTGTTTTGTGTTTTATTATATTTCTGTATATCAGTAGAAGAAAGATAAACTGCTATAATACAAAGTTTAATATTATTTTTAAAAAAAAAGATCTAAAGCAATAGAATGAGTTTAGCAATTATATATATAAGGTTTAAGTTGGTTACAAATCATAATAGCAATACCTTCTGCTAAGTTTTCAGAGTTGGCTTAAAAATAGATAAAAAGATTGTTATTGTAAAACTGAAGATTAGTTTTGTTAGCAATTTTTGTTTTAGTAATATATGTAATATTAATGTTGTTGTAGAGACAGTAGTTTTGGCAAGCTTCCTTTTTAGTTGTTGTATTAAAGTCTTAAACATTATGTATAGCAATATTTAAATATAGGACATATAAGTTTTAAGTTAGTATAGAGGTTTGTGGCCTAGTTGTTAGTAGATGTAAAGATGAAGTGCTGTTAAGAAATAAGTCTAATAGATTAGAAATAAAGTTGAAAGAATATGATTTAAGAGAAAGATTATAAAATTTAGAAAGAAAATAAAAAGAAATAGTAATATGATTAGCCAAAAGTAAGTTATTAGAAAGATATATATGAGTTTTATTATAAGTAAAATTAACAGGGGGGTGTGGCGACCTAGTGAAGTAGATAGGTTGTCAACCCTCAAGTGGCAGGTCTAAGGTTCAATTTCTACGGACGATGAATTTTTGAAATTATACCTGTATTATGGTAACTGTCTCTTGACAATCAGTTGGATTTTGGGCATCTGTAATCTTAGGTACACCAAGTCGGGTTCTACCTGACATTGGGAGCTCAGGGCATCTATGTGAAGTGTAACATTACACAGTACATATACATAGAGGAATGTAAAACCGATGTTGTATAAGGCTTTGGCAAACCCATGATAAGACCACCGGGCATAGAAGGTGAAGAAACTGAAGAGATAGAAACTCACTTGGAAATCCCGAGTAAAGAGGTAGCACAAACTTTCGATGGTACTATTGAACTGATGGAAGCCCATAAAACACCTTCATAGGAACTGTCAGATAAACCGGATAACAAAAATGTATAGAAGAGCATATGACCAACCAGGCCACCAGAATTGCTAGAGGAAAAGGATACATAAGTATACCATACCGGGCCATCTGGATTGGAAGTCTGGGAAGTCAGTTAGTTCCAAGTTGTGGCTAGTAGGGGATGATGAAAAAGAAGTCAGAAAGATGAGTACCAGGATTTAGGTGAACTTTACAAGGGTAATAGTGGTTTAAGAGGTAATCCTGACTGCAAGTATTGGATCGGTTATAGCGTCAAACCAGGTTAGCAGTAAAAGAGAATATGGCTCGCTCTGGTAGATTTACCTCGAGGATAAAAATAGTCTAAGGATTATAGTCCTATGGTCAAATGCGAATAGATCCAGGTCTGTGATCTGGTGAAATTAATACTAGAGTTAGATCAAAGGGTTTAAATAGAACATCTAAGCAGGAGTGTTAAGTACAGCAACTGATAGGGAACCCTCAAGCAGACTCCTTAAATAGGTAATATAGAAAAGTTACATGTGTAGCTAGTTGTACACTCATCTAATAGTTCATTATAGATATGTCTATATAAAACATGTACCTGCTATAAGTATTAATAAAAAGCTTGGACTAAAGAAGTTATCTTAATACTGAAAAAAAATATATATATAGTAACTGTTTCTTATCAATTGGTTAAATTTATATATTTGTAATCTTAGATATATCAGATTAGAACTTACCTGATTTTGGAAGTTTAAAGCATTTATGTAAAGTATAATATTATACATATATAAAAAAATATGAAAAATTAATATTATATAAGACTTTGGTGCAAACCTATAATAAGTCTACTAGGCATAGAAAACTAAGAAACTATGAAGATAAAGCTCACTTGAAAATTCCAAGAAAGAGATAGTACAAACTTTTAATAATTCTGTTAAATTAATAAAAGTCTATGAAACATCTTCATAAAAATTGTTAAATAAACTAGATGACAAGATGTATAAAGAAGTATATAACCAACCAGACTGCCAGAATCACTAAAGAAAAAGAATATATAAATATACTATACTGGGCTATTTGAATTGGAAATCTGAGAAGTCTGTCAGTTTTAAGTTGCAGCTAATAAGTAATAATAAAAAAGACATTAGAAAAACAGATATCAGAATTTAAGTGAATTTTACAAGAGTAATAGCAGTTTAATAAATAATCCTGAATGCAAGTGTTAATCTTAGTCATAGTAAAAAATTCAGATTAGCAGTAAATAAAGAATATATAGTTTGCTCTAGTAGGTTTACTCTTGAGAATAAAATTGTCTAAAAATTGAGACAAGGATCTAGATACAAGTAACCTAATAAAGTTGATACAAGGGTTTTAGATTAAAAAATTTAAATAAAACATCAAAGCAAAAGTGTTAGATATAGCAACTAATAGAAAACCTTTAGATGAACTTTTTAAATAGGTAATATAGAAAAGTTACATATGTAACCAGTTGTACACTTATTATAATACTTGACAAAAGTATTAATAAAGTTAAAAAAATAAAGAAGTTATCTTAAATACTAAAAAAAAAAAAAAATAACTACAACAATACAATAAAACAAATAAGTTTAACTAATACAAAAACTAGTATTATTAAATTTTTTTTTTCAGTATTAAGGTGATCTCTTTGATTTTTTGACTTTATTAATACTTTTGTCAGGTATTATGACAAGTGTACAACTGGCTACATATGTAATTTTTCTATATTACCTATTTAAAAGGTCTGCCTAAAGGTTTTCTACTAGTTGCTGTATCTAACACCTCTGCTTAAATGTTTCATTTAAACTTTCTAATCTGAAACCCTTGTACTAACTTCATTAGATCAAGCTCAGATCCTTGTCTTAACCTTAGAACTATTTTATTCTCAAGGTAAACCTACCAGAGCCTTTGTGTCCTATATATAGCTAACCTGAATTTTATATAACATACTATAGTTACCTAATACTTGTAATTAAAGCTAATCTTAAACTGCTATATTATACTATTTTTATTCTTGTAAAGTTTACCCAAACTTTAGTACCTATCTTTCTGACTTTTTTTTTCATTCTTCTACTATTCAACTTAGAATCTGACAGACTCTTTAGACTCCCAATCCAGAAGGCCCAATATGGTATACCTTTTGGTATTCTTTTTCTTTAATGATTCTGGTAGTTTGGTTGGTTATATGCTTCTTTATACATTTTTCTATCTAGTTGCATCTGCCTATTTTTTATTGGAGCTTTCTGAACTTCTATCAGTTTGACAGTATCATTAAAGGTTCGTGCTACCTCTTTCTTGGGATTTTCAAGTAGGATTCCATCTTCTCAGTTTTTTGGTCTTCTACATTTAGTAGTCTTATTATAGGTTTGCACTGAAGTCTTATGCAACCCTAATTTTAACATTCCTCTATATATATGTAATATGTATAGATGCTTTAGGCTCCCAATAATGATTAGAATCCAATTGGTTATATTTAAGATTACAGATATCTAAATTCAATTGATCAATAGGAGACAGTTTTGTCATAACACAGATTAATTTTCAAATTTCATCATAGATGAGATTTGAACTTTAGACCTGCTATTTGGAAGATGACAATCCAACTACTATACTAAAATTTTCATTCTCAAACTAGTATTATTAATAATAATAATAACTATATAATTATCATATATAATAACAATATTTAAATTACTATAAGCAATATATAAAAACAAATATCTAGTTCTAAAATAAAAATTAAATATCTAATATAGCAAAACTTACAACATACTAATACTAATTACTAGACTAAGCTCTTTTAAACAAAGATATATTTAAACCAAAACATAAAGATTAAGTCTGTTATTATAATACTAAATATTTACAAATTAACAAAAAAGAATATATAAATAAAATATATTTATAGTTAAACAATCAAAAACAAAATAACTATAAATACAAATTTTTTATTTTTTTTAGTATTAAAGTAACCTCTTTGGTCTTTTGACTTTTATTAATCACTTATTGGTATTATGGTTCAATGAATTACTACAGAAGAGTATACAATTAACTACACATATAACTTTTCTATATTATCTATTTAAAAAGTTTGCTCAAAGATTCTTTACCAATTGCTATATCTAACACTTCTGCTTGAGTGTTCCAATTTAAACCTTCTGAATCTGTAATCTGTATTAACTTTCTGAGTTATACTTAGATGCCCAGATCATCATCTTAACCTTAGGACTAATTTATTCTTAAGGTAAACCCTCCAAAGCCTTTTGTACCTATTTTTACAACTGACCTAGGTATTACTATAATAGAACCAACATTTGCAATCAGGACTTAATCATTAAACTACTGTGCTCTTGTAGAGTTCACTTAGACCCCAGCATCTACTTCACAGTATAACTTTGGTACTTTATTATACCTTTGTCTTTTTCTTTGCCTTTTTATCAAACTTCCAATCCAGATAGCCTATATAGAACTATAACTAGTTCGTCAGTATATTAGATTGGCTCAATATTCTTTTTCTCTAGTTCATTCTGGCAGCCTAGTTAATAGTATCTTTGAGACTTTCAACTTGAAGATTCTTGCCCATCTAGTTATTACAACTAGGTACTAGACCTTGGTATCCGTTTTGCTAAGCTAATCTTTACAGTAGAGCTATCAAAGATTCAACTACCTCTCTACTCAGGTCTTCCCAAATGGACTTTTTGTTATCTAATTTTAACAGATTTATATAGCTATAAGGACTTATTTAGTATTTGCACTACCTGATTTGTCAGTTTGCATTTTTTTGTGTAACTTAAATATTGTACAGATGCCTTATAACTTGCCAATCATGCTGGTGTGATCACCATTACAGGTATTCTAATTCAATCATAAGTAACAGTTGTCATAATACAAATATTACATAGATAATTATCCAAATTTTTGCTGTTAATGGGATTTGAACACCCAACCTACCACTTGAAGGGTTGACAACCTGATCACTTCACTAGGTCACCACACTCTATAAATATAAATTTAAAAAATAATATTAACTATATACCAATATAAATTTTTTTTTTTTGCTTTTGCTAAAGCCATAATTATCAGCAGCTATTGTCTTTATTGTATATTAATTATGATTACATAACTTGTACAAGATGAGTCTATAACTAGCTATATGTACAACTTTTAGTTGTCTATTTTAAGTAGTCTGCTCATATAGCAGATTCTACATTAGCTACTATATCTGCAATCTACTAGGAAATTATCTATTTAAACACTTTGCTTTCTATACTTATTCTGACAAATAGCACACAAGTTTCTATACATTGAAGTGCTGTCTAATCTAACTTTGACCTTCTTGTCTATATATTCATCAAGCTATTATATATTTCAGAGTATATTATTTAACTATAGGGCTTTAGAGGACCCCTTTGTTAACTAACTACTCACATTTAGTCTTTTGTTAACAGAACTTGCCTTTGCAAAGTTTATTTAGAGCCTAGTACTAATTTCATAGCAAATCTATAGTACTTATAGTATATCTCTGCTTTTGACCTTAGACTCTTAATTCAGATAGTCTGAAAGGACTATGACTTGTTTTTGATACTCTAAGGTTTGCTCTTCAAAGTTTTTTTTTTCAGCAGTCTGGTTGGTAGTACCTCTTATGCAAGGTTCTTGTTTACCTAATTCCTTCCACATTGGTATCTGTTTTTTAGATCTAGCCTTTATAGTGGTACTGTTAAAGATCTGTGTTATCTTTCTACTTAGATCTTCTTAAGTAGACTTCAGCTTTCCAGTTTATAGATTTACACAGCCACAAGAACTTATCTTAGGTTTGCACTATTCAATATCAGTTTGCATTTTTCTGTATAACTTAATATTGTGCAGATGCCCTATGATCTGCCAGTCATGCTAATGCAATCATGTTATAAGTATCTTATCTTAATTGATTAACAGAATACTGTTACTGTAATATTATCTATATATTATATAAGTGACTATTCAAATTTTTACTGTCAGTAGGTTTTGAACTTACTATCTATTACTTAAAAAATTGACAACTTATCTACTTTACTAAGTTGTCATACCTCTATATATTAATATAAATAAAACAACTAAATCAAAATATAAAAAAAAATCTAAAATCTTTTAATCTAACATAGTAGAACTATTAAATACTTACAGAAGTCTTTTAAACAAAAGAAAAATTACAAGAACTTATTATATACAAACTCAAAATCAAATCTATATAACAAATAGTACTAAAAAATAATAATCCTAGTGTAGTAGTTGAGTTGTCATTTTTTAAATAGTAGATCCAAAGTTCAAATTCTATTGTCAGTAGAATTTTGAAAAATAGTTCTATTCTGATAATTTAATTAAAGTATTTGGTTGTAATTTGATAATTCTGATTATATCAAAATTAACTTTAAAAGGATACAATGTTATACAAATAAATTTGAAAAGTATATACTTTAATATGTTTGTTATTTCTAAATATCTAATTTATAAAATTTATTCTATATTTTTTTGTTTTACTTGAAATCTTGTATATTAAAATTTTTATTTTAAATAAGTTATTTTTGTCACATATAGTAATCAAAAACTATTTTTTAATAATGCTAAAATAATTTATTTTTTTAAACTTATTTTTTAGGTTTTAATATTTTTTTCTTAATATAAAAATTAAAAGTATTATTTTTAACTTTATATGGTTTAACTTTAAATACTTTTTAGATTTTTTATTTTTGTTTTTAACTTTTTAATCTTGACTGTTAATTTTTCTAAGTTTGTTAATAAGTAGTTTTAATTTAATATGCTAGCTTCTACAATAATAAAAAAGTCTTTTATATTATTAATAATATTTTGATTACTTTCTTTTGTTATTTTATTTATTATTTCTTCTTGTTTTTACTTTTTTTGATCAAATTGCTAAATTTTAATATTTACATCTTCTTTTTTTAATTTTATTTTGTTTTTTCATTTAATATTTTTGAACTACTTATATTGGTTATATAGCTAATTGAATTTAGATTGTGTTGTATTATTCTTGCTTTTATTGCTTATTTTTCAATTAATGTTTTTTTAAGACTTCTAGTTTTAATTTGCTTTAGTATCTTCAAAACCTAATTATAAATTAACAAATTTTGGTTTGTAATCTCATTTGGATTACCAATTGCTATACTGTATACTATCTGTTCTATATTATTTAAATTATAATATTGTATTTTTAAGTGCTTTGATTAACATATAGCTATTTAAATAACTAAAATTTTTTTTAACTAATTCCTAAATAAACTTAAGTAGCTCCTGCTTATATAACCTACTTATTTTTAAATCTAAGTTTAAATTAATAATTAACTAGTATTTACTGACAGTATTGTTCTAAATCTTTTTAAAAAAAAATTACATGCTTTCTTTTGTTGTTGTTTTAATTATATGACTAATTTTTAACTTAAACTTCTATTTACTTATCTAAAAAAAAATGTGATCTATTGTTTGTTTACTTTGTTGTTTATATGTTTTTGTACAATCTAATTTGATTAGCTGTATGGAAACTTTAACAAATTTTCAAAATTTCCAAAAAGTTTCAAGAAAAAAAACTAAATTATTCTTTTGTACTTTAACTCTAAACTAAAAACAAAAATGCTTTTAGAAAACTTTATATTATTTCTTGTCTTTTTTTTTTTAAGATATCAAAACAGGTTTTCTAAAATAGTTTTTATATGTTACTACTAATTTTGTTTATTTGTTTTTGAAAAAGAGGATTAGTAAAAAGAATGTGAATATTGTTTATAAATTAAATTACTTTACTTTTTGGCTAAGTATTTAAAAATTAATATTATTATATTGATATCATATATATTTTTTTTTTGGTATTAAGGTGAGGCCTTGCTTATATCTTTATTAGTAATTTTAGTTATATATATTAATATACTATATACTAAGATATATTAAGATTGTAAACTATATGCAAGAATTAAAGCTCAGACAGTTTTATCTGTAACCTAAACTAACTATGATAGTCAAGGCCTACTTAGATTTGTAATATTAAAATGCAGTTGTAAGATGTACTATGATTAATCCAGAGTGTTGACTATATATTGATTTTCCTAATAGTTTGTCTAATTGGTAAACAGATATTAGGATGTGAATATAATTAATCTGCTATTCTACATAGACATAAGTATATATAGTTTATATGTGATCTCTTGCAATGTCTAGTTTGCTATATTTGTTGAAAGGTATGGTTATTGTTGAAGCTTAAAAAAGATGTAATAATATTATTTTTTTTTCAGTTAAAAAAGTTAATACAGTAAGGTTTCTATATTTAATTATAGATTTGGTCATTAATATTAAGAAGTATTTGGATAATAGTTTGTGAGACTATTTTAATAGATATATTGTAGTTATGAATTGTTTCAATTAGGGCTTTAGATATAAGGCCTTTAAGAGTAAGGTTAAGATAAAAAGAGTTTGCTTGAAATAGTATTTGGTCAAATGAAAAATAGTTTTGGATTTTGCAAATGCATTTATATAATTAACTAGTAGATAAATTGAGGTCTGCTTTAGATAAAATTTGCTGAATTGATGAGTTAATAATGTTTATAATAAGAAATGAATTAGAACAAATTAATCAGTATAAGTAGAAGTCAAGAAGATTGCATTAAAAGCAGTTAATATTTGAAAAAATCATTGAATAAGTATTATAATAAAAAAAATATGTTAGTAGTTGATTTAAAAGAATTTTAATTTTGAAGGTTTTAAATTGGTTAAGTTTAAAGTTAGTAAAGTTAGATATAAGTTTTTGATTATAATTAAGATATAGCCATATGGATTTTCAGTCTATATAGTAGTTAATATAAGCCTATTCATTGTTTTTTTTTTGTAAAAACTATATTGCTAATATGTATGCTTTACAGATATTTTTAACAAAATGGTTAATAGAAAGTTTGACAAGATTTTGTTCTTATTGTAAAATATAAAAAGGATTGTAAATATTTGTATATTGGAAGTTTAAAGATAAAGAAAAGATATGTTGTTTTGTTAAAGAATTAGTTATGTTATTAAAGATATTATCTGTATGAGCTTGAACTTTGTAAAAGTTAATATTTAGATTAAAGAATTTGATAATATTTAGAAGTATATGTTATAAAGGCTATGCATTAAATTTAAAGAGTTTGTTAAGATTATTAAGTTAGGTAGAAAGTTTGTAAAATTTAGAGATAACAGATTATGAGTCAGTATAAATTTGAAGTGTTGCATTATGGAATATCATTGAAATTGCTGATAAAATAAAGAAGAGCTCTGCCTTATAGGCTAATGGCCAAAAGTAAATTTTAGCTAAGAATTTGTAAAAAATTTGGTTGTTGCTGTTAATTTGGACCCATCTAATGCCTATTGAGCTTTATTTAGTTCTAATATCAGTTACTAATCTGTCTATATAAAAAATAAATTCCTTATATAACAGATTGTTTTAAAAGATTTCCTTAAGTTTGTTTGAATATTTATTAGATTTAAAAATTTTAGCAATAGTTAAATTTAATATATTGATAGTAGGATAGTTATATAGAATTTGTAAAGAATGTTTAATTGCTATTGAATAAATAAGGTCTAGATAGTTAGCATTAAGCTTAAGTTTAGAGGTTTTTCTTTTCAAAAAGCTAATACAAATAGTTGCTGATATGTTAATTGTGCATATCCGATTAATTTTATTTGAGTTGAGATGATACTTAGTACATGATATGCAATTTAGATCTGGAAGAAGATAGTAATGATTATGTTCTAAATTAATAATAGCATTTCAGTATGAGATAAAGAACTGATTTGTGTTTAAAAAATATTTGCAGATTTTGCTAATAATAATCTCTTTATTATTGTTATTATATATAAATAACTATGGTTTAAGTTTTTTCTTAATTGGTAAAGTGTTATATGCAAAGATATTAACTTCAGATAATTGAAAATAAGAGAGAATTAGGCAGTATAGTCTGTTAGACTAAATTGTGTCTTCAAGATAGGTGAACCAAAGAGGCTGCCTTTTTTTAGTTAGGTAATGAAGTCTGGATAAAAGATAATGTCATTTAAGTAAAGTATTATTATTTGCAGTACATAATTGTTCTAAATAGAGTATGTTGTTTTTTTGAAGTTGTTTTCTAAGAGTATTGTATTTGAAGTACTGAATAAGTATAGGTTTTAATAGTTGATAACTATTATGAATTGTGTTAGGCTACAAAACATTAAAATTTGCTAAAATTGAAATACCTAAGTGCTATAAAAGTTGTATAATTTTAAAATTAAATGTAAGTTTGTTAGGTTCATCAATAAGTGGTTGATTGTTCTAAAAAATGGGAATAGCAGACCAAAGGTTGTTTTGAAGTTGCTGTAATCTAATTTTTGTAGAGATGCCAAATGTTTTTGGGTTATTAATTCTTTGTTAAAAGCAGAATACATGATGTTGTAACTGAATGTTCCAAATATTATATACATTATATATATGAGAGTTTAGCATAGTACTGTTAGGACTAGTGTAAGAATGTTTGGCTTTATGTTTAATCATAATAAGATATTTGGATAGAATGTTGTCATAGATAGAGTATTTAAGAATTATGTTGTATAATCTGTATTCAATAATAGGAATAATTACAGTATTAGTAATATATATAGCTTATCTGTAATTCTTTTAGTGCCTGTAATGTTGATGAGTTGGATTGCTTCATTATAAATTAATTGGCTTTGTTTTGTATAGGAGTTATTAAGAGTAAACTAGTATTCTAAAAATTTGAATAGCTGGTTGGCAGAAGTAGATATAAGTGATGAATTAATAAAATGAATAGAAGCTGTAGATGAGATGTTTGAGATAAGGATTAATTTAGTTGGATTAATTTGTATATTGGCTATATGGTAAAAGAAGGTAGCTATAACAATAATTGTTTGTAATTCTTTTTTAGATTTGGCAATCCAAATTGTATTATCTATATATGCTAATACAGATACTAAGGTTTAGAGTTGTTAAAACTTTGGCTAAAACAAACTAGTATTTCACTTTGTAGCCAAAATGTATTCTAAGAAGTTCAAGACTATTTTGTTAATTAGAAAATTATAATAGATTCTTCAAAATAAAGAAGTTATAGTTTCTCTTTGGTCAATACTATTTTTAACATTGTATGAGTTAGTAAGACCTAAATTTGTAATAACTCAGTTATGTTAATTAGTAAGCAAGTTTGTAAAAATGTTAATAAGATTGGATGGCATGTTTAGATATAATAAAGATTTGGTAAAAAGTGTTAAATCTACAGAATCATAAGCTTTGCTCATGAGATAAAAGCCAAAGCTGTTTAGAATTATAAGAAGCTTTTTTGATAACATTGTTAAGAATGTATATAGGAATAGCTATGCTATTGCCAAGTAGAGCTATATAGTTAAAAGGTAATAAAATTTTGTAATAAGTAAAGATGTAGTTGAGTTAATTAGTAAGGAGTTTGGTATAAAGTTTTTTAATATGTTCAAGCAACTAATAGGTCTAATATTAGTTAGATTGCTATCAAAAATAGGCTTTTTGAAAATAGAAAGAATTTTTTCTTCTTTTTATTAATTTAAAATTTGTTCAAACGTAAGATAGCAATTAAAAAGAGCTATAATTCCCTATGGAAAAATATATATTAAAATATTAATAAAAATTACAGAAAATATACAGAATGTATAAAATATATACATAATAATAAGAT